>ONZH01006976.1:0-23850 GCA_900303285.1 Rhinella marina | reverse complement strand
AAGGCCCCAAAGTAGCCGAGGCAGAGGCAGATGTGGAGGTGTCCTGGCTGGAGGTCTGGACCGCAGTGGCAGCACACAACAAAGGGGAAGAGGCAGTGGCAGCAGGACCGGGCGCAGTTTGTATTGCGTTTGCTCTCTCCCACTCAGCCCAGTGCTTGACTTCCAAGTGACGCCGCATGCCTGAGGTGGTCAGATTGCTCTTCTCAGAGCCCCTACTCAGTTTTGAGTGGCAGAGTGTGCAAACCGCGCTCAGTTTGTCATCCGCACAAACATTAAAAAATCTCCACACCACAGAAGTACGAGGCCTCGATGGGGGAGCTTCGCGCGACTGCCCGCTGCCGGGAACAGCTTCGGCCGTGCTGGCTGTGGCCTCACTACTTTGTCTGGACTGTCCTCTGCCTCTGGACATCCCTCTGCCTGTGGACATCCCTCTGCCTGTGGACATCCCTCTGCCTCTGGACATCCCTCTGCCTCTTGCTGCCTTTTTCGGTGCTGCGCAGACCACCACCTCTCCACTGCTTTCCCCGCTGGACATCACCCCTGGCCAAGTGGGGTCGGTCATTTCGTCATCCACCACCTCCTCTTCCTCACTCTGCTCCTCCTCCTGCCCACTGGACATTCCAACAGCCTCCCTTGATGGCAACTGCGTCTCATCATCATCATCGCTCATGATAAACAGATGCTGGCTCAGGGTCCACATCAGCAGGAGATGGCGAAAACTCAAGGGTTTGGGCATCACTACAAACAAATTCCTCTCCTAGCTCCTGGGATTCTTCCGGCACATCTGAAAAAGGACCCGAAAAGAGCTCCTGGGAGGGGTCAAGGGTGGGATGACTCTGTTGGCCAGGTGTGGAGGAAGGAGGGTCAGAGTGAGACTGTGTGGATGACTGGCTGGTGGACAACTGTGTGGAAGCGCTATCGGCTATCCATTGCACCACCTGTTCAACCTGCTCAGGCCTCAACAGCGGTGTAACCCGCCCCCTGCTTAACTGTCCCATAAAGGCAGGGATTCTGGATGAGCGGGATCCTGGCTGACCCTCACCAGCACGCATTGTATCCCCACTGGCTTCAACAAGGCCCCCAACAGCATTTCCGCGCCCCCGTCCTCGTCCACGTCCTATTCCGCTAGCCCCCCGCCGCATTTTTTTTTTTTACAATATTTTGCCTTCACAGCCGTGAAATTAGTTTGCAAGAGAACGCACAGTACAGTTGCCAGTTAAGGCCTATATATTGTATTTTTCAAGGTACACAGCCGTGTACTGAGTGATCAGACGGTGTGTATGAACAACAGTTATGAGAAATTACTTTGCAAGAGAACGCACAGTACAGTTGCCAGTTAAGGCCTATATATTGTATTTTTCAAGGTACACAGCCGTGTACTCAGTGATCAGACGGTGTGTATGAACAACAGTTATGAGAAATTACTTTGCAAGAGAACGCACAGTGCAGTTGCCAGTTAAGGCCTATATATTGTATTTTTCAAGGTACACAGCCGTGTACTGAGTGATCAGACGGTGTGTATGAACAACAGTTATGAGAAATTACTTTGCAAGAGAACGCACAGTGCAGTTGCCAGTTAAGGCCTATATATTGTATTTTTCAAGGTACACAGCCGTGTACTCAGTGATCAGACGGTGTGTATGAACAACAGTTATGAGAAATTACTTTGCAAGAGAACGCACAGTGCAGTTGCCAGTTAAGGCCTATATATTGTATTTTTCAAGGTACACAGCCGTGTACTCAGTGATCAGACGGTGTGTATGAACAACAGTTATGAGAAATTACTTTGCAAGAGAACGCACAGTGCAGTTGCCAGTTAAGGCCTATATATTGTATTTTTCAAGGTACACAGCCGTGTACTCAGTGATCAGACGGTGTGTATGAACAACAGTTATGAGAAATTACTTTGCAAGAGAATGCACAGTACAGTTGCCAGTTAAGGCCTATATATTGTATTTTTCAAGGTACACAGCCGTGTACTCAGTGATCAGACGGTGTGTATGAACAACAGTTATGAGAAATTACTTTGCAAGAGAACGCACAGTACAGTTGCCAGTTAAGGCCTATATATTGTATTTTTCAAGGTACACAGCCGTGTACTCAGTGATCAGACGGTGTGTATGAACAACAGTTATGAGAAATTACTTTGCAAGAGAAACGCACAGTGCAGTTGCCAGTTAAGGCCTATATATTGTATTTTTCAAGGTACACAGCCGTGTACTCAGTGATCAGACGGTGTGTATGAACAACAGTTATGAGAAATTACTTTGCAAGAGAACGCACAGTGCAGTTGCCAGTTAAGGCCTATATATTGTATTTTTCAAGGTACACAGCCGTGTACTGAGTGATCAGACGGTGTGTATGAACAACAGTTATGAGAAATTACTTTGCAAGAGAACGCACAGTGCAGTTGCCAGTTAAGGCCTATATATTGTATTTTTCAAGGTACACAGCCGTGTACTGAGTGATCAGACGGTGTGTATGAACAACAGTTATGAGAAATTACTTTGCAAGAGAACGCACAGTGCAGTTGCCAGTTAAGGCCTATATATTGTATTTTTCAAGGTACACAGCCGTGTACTCAGTGATCAGACGGTGTGTATGAACAACAGTTATGAGAAATTACTTTGCAAGAGAACGCACAGTGCAGTTGCCAGTTAAGTCCTATATATTGTATTTTTCAAGGTACACAGCCGTGTACTCAGTGATCAGACGGTGTGTATGAACAACAGTTATGAGAAATTACTTTGCAAGAGAACGCACAGTGCAGTTGCCAGTTAAGTCCTATATATTGTATTTTTCAAGGTACACAGCAGTAGTGTCAAATATAGTTTGGTATGTAGCAGAGCACCTAATACACCACTAATGCCTCTCTCTGTCCCTACTCCAGCAGCTATCCCTGAATACAGCAGCCGTTCTCTGTAAAGTCTATATTGTAGTAAGCTATCACTGAAGTCCACTGTAGTAGCCCTGATAAGGGCTTTTAATCACGCTCCTGCCTATCCAACAGCTAAAATCTGTCTGTCCCTTCTCCAGCCTCTGTCCCTGACTAAGTTCACGCAGCATATGCGTACGAGCAGGAAGAGCTGAGTTTTTAATATTCGAGGTCACATGGTTTTTCCAGCCAATGCATGTAGACGCCGTTTTCGCGCTGCCAGCATGCTCAGCGTGCCTGTCATACCCCCCCTGCATGTTGATTGGTGGAAAAAGAGCGCCAGGGAAGGTGGGAGGGGAAACGAATTCTAAGTGCGCCATCGCCGTTATACTCAAACGAAATCGAGTATGCCAAATAGCGTAGTATTCGATCGAATACCAGCTCGATCGAACACTACTCGCTCATCTCTAGTTATGACTTTTTTGAAATTCAGATCTTTGGTGAGTTTATGAATTTGAGGACCATCTTTATTCTTGTTTTTAGTTTTTCATTACTCAGTCCAAAAAGAAAGACCATACCCTGCTATGTATTAATTATAATTATTTATAAGGGGTATCCAGTATCTCAAAAACTAAAGACAGTATGGCAAAACGAATGTCATTTTTGGATTCCACATCCCAAAATGCTCTAAATTCCTTCAAACATCTGGTAACTAATTTTTATTTTGTTGGGCTGTGTTCTAAATGCCCAGGAAGAAATCAGCAATATCTGCCCCCTGCACCCCCCCCCCCCCGAAAAAAAACCCAAAAAAAACAAACAGTCCATGCAGTACACCAGGTTGTGATGTATATTTTAGCTATACATTCCTGTGAGTCTGAAGGTATCTTTGTGCTTCACAACATCACTTTTCCATGTTGTGGAACAATGCTGTATGACCTGCGAGTTGGCTTGGAGGATTTCCATTCCATATGTAGCAATTCTTTCCATTTCAGTTGATAGACTCTTCACTGTTTGCTGTATATGCACATTGTGCCTTAATTTTTGTGGGTAACTACCTATAAGTAATTATTTGAGTGATCCATAGAATTTATAGGTGTCAATCCTAGTACAGGTTGGAAGGGTAATATATGAATATGTGCCTTATGAGCATGCCATCTACGTTGATAACTATGCCTGAACCATTACTTAAGAAGAGGGCTGTTTACTTAAAAAATGTAGAGTTTGAGATGCAGGTTATCATAATGATCATGAGTAAAGACAATCTGGGCAAAGCATATACAATGTGCAATCCCTATTGCAGGGCCTGAGGGAGCAGGGCATCATAGGTGTGCTTCCATATCAAAGAAGAAGAAGAGATGAAACGGCACTCACCATAAAAAATCTTCGCTTTATTATCGTGGCAGGTTCACACTAAACATACAGTGCTGGGCGGCGGGCGGTACCACACATGTTAGCGGCGTCAGGCGACGGCCGTTTCGCGCACAATCACGCTTCGTCAGGCCTGTGACGTCAAGACGTTGTACGTCTCCACCTTTTAATCTCCGAAGGCAGATGCGCGCATGCGCAATCTGCATCCAACCACGGAGCTACACACTTTAACATACATAATACAAAATATAAAAATAGCACTCTAACAAAGCCCTAGTATCAAAAAGAGATGCTATTACAAACATATTGTGCAAATATTATAAAAATATGCTGAGGTCGTTTTTATCATTGAGACCTAAAGGGCCCATCGCTTCAGAGCGCATAATCCATCTAGCTTCTCTACGCAGCAGCTCCTTATGTCTATCGCCCCCTTGAGGCCATGTGGGAACAACCTCTATTCCTACAAACTTCATCACATTTGGGTTGCCTGCGTGATCCTTTTTAATATGCTCTATCAAGCGTGGGCAGCCTTTTCCACTTACTATGGATGCAAAATGTTCCCTAAACCTTTCTTGTAGACACCTGATGGTTTTTCCAATATAATATCTGCCGCAAGTACAATAAACCATGTATACAACATATTTACTTTTACATGTAATAAGATGTTTTACCTTATACTCTATGCCTCCTATCCTTAGCCATTTCTTTTGGCCATTGTATTTACAAAAATTACAATTGCCACATTGGTAATTACCAATTGGGGCAAGTTGCCTTAACCAAGTGCCTTCTTCATTCTCTGACAACCTACTTCTCACCAATTTGTTCCTGAGGGTACAAGTTCTTCTAAAGGCTATAACTGGGGTACTATCAATGGAGTCCCTTAACATGGGATCCTCCCTTAATAGTCTCCAATTTTCTTTAATAACCTCCTTTATTTTTCCTGCCATAGGGCTATATTTAAATGAGAAGGGACATTTAATCTGCTTCCTCCCGGTTTTTTTATTATCTATTTTCAACAAATCTTCTCTTTTTATTTTCGACACTTTTTTCTGCGCCATATTTAAAGCATATAAAGGATAGCCCCTGGCTAATAGCCTCTTTTTTAATTCTTCCGCCTGCTCTACAAAGCCTAATTCTGTGGTGTTTATTCTTTTCAATCTAATAAACTGTCCATACGGGACTGCTTTTTTTACTGAGTCTGGGTGGAAGCTGGAGTTGTGGAGTAGTGAGTTGGTGGCCGTGGGCTTGCGATAGCCCTTAGCCACCAACTCACCACCCAGAACCTCCAGCGACACATCCAGAAACTCAAGTTTAGACCCTCCAAACACATGTGTGAAAAGCATATTCATATTATTAGTTCTATTAAGATGTTCTGCAAACTGACAGAACTGTTCTTCCGAGCCAGACCATATAATGAAAATGTCATCCACATATCTCAAATATAATTGAATATGTGGCAAAAAAGGGTTTAAAGTAGTATAGATGCATTTATCTTCTAATCTAGCCAAATAGAGGTTAGCGAATGTGCACACCACTGGCGTCCCCATGGCCGTCCCAAAACGCTGCCGGTCACCACCAAACATAAAAGCATTATTTTTAAGCACTACCCCTAAAGCCTCCCTTACAAACCCAATGAAGTTTGCAGTTTTTTGTGTACCTTCTAGTACTTCGCACACTGCTTCAATACCCATTTCTTGGGGAATCCGGGTGTATAAGCTTTCTACGTCTAGGGACACGAGCTTAAAATCCTCCCTCCACTGGAAAGACTCCAGTGATTGGAGAAAATCGCCCGTGTCCCTGACGTAAGCGGGGACGTTGACCAGAAGTGGTCTAAGCAACCAATCTAGATATTTAGAGAGAGGTTCGGTGACTGATCCAATGCCGGCAACGATGGGACGGCCAGGGAGACACACAGAGGATTTATGTAGTTTAGGGAGGAAGTACCAAGTAGGCCTAATAGGTGATGGTAACAACAGCTTTTCAGCCTTTTTCCTAGGCAATATATCCAACTCTACATACTTATGTAGTACTCCCCTTACCACTGACTGAATTTTCATAGTGGGATCACTTTTAAGTTGCTCATACACTTCCTCATTTTTCAATTGTCTATGGGCTTCTTTAATATAATAATCCCTTGACATCAATACCACGTTTCCACCCTTGTCCGCCGGCTTGGCAATTATATCATGTTGTTTTTGTAGCCATAAAATGGCCGAATATTCTTCTTTGGTAATATTATATTCAATGACTGGATAAACAAGCGATTTTATGTCATTTAACACTTTGTTATAAAAAATCTCAATATTGCCTCCGGCGGGCAAGGGTGGACAAAATGTGGACGGAACCCCGCCCCTAAAGACATTAATATCCATATTCAACATGGTAGGCTCTTGCATAAGTTCTTTATCTGAAAGAAATTCAAGACATTCAACTTCCTCCTTACTAAAGTTTGCCGATACACTAAATCCAAGTGGACCAATGCAAGTAGGGATCTCCCCTTCTTTTAGAAAAGCATTGGTCAAGGGTTTTTTGCAGGCAAACCTTCTACGCAGGTTAAGTTTACGAACTGTTTTAAACAGGTCTATCTCAAACTGGACAGGATCAAACCTCTCCACCAAGCTGAAGTTAAGGCCTTTTTCGAGGACCCTAACACAGGCAGGTGGAAGAGTTCGGCCCGTTAAATTAGTAACTGTATTACAGACAGAAGGAGAAGAATTCACATTATAAATATTTAGTTCCTCCAAGAGACCTGTTTCCTTTTGAAACCGGCTTTTTTGTTTCCGCCTTTTATCCTTTCCCCTCCCCCTTCTAATGTGTTTTCTAAAGGGTCATTTTCTGTAGTATCCATCTTAATATGTTGGTTCATGACGGTTGTTTCATCAGATGCACTTGAGTCAGAGTCGGTAGTCCAGTAATCACTCTTTGACCTTTTTACGGATCTTCTTTTCCTTCTTTTATTTCCGACATTGATATTCCAATCGAACATCCTTCCGGTATCATAATCTTGCTTGTCTCTAATAAATTTATCTCTCTTTTTTTCTTTTATATCCACCTGTATCAATGTCATTTTCTTGTCAAGTCTTTTTTCAAACACTTGATATTGGTGCGAAGTACTAGAAGGTACACAAAAAACTGCAAACTTCATTGGGTTTGTAAGGGAGGCTTTAGGGGTAGTGCTTAAAAATAATGCTTTTATGTTTGGTGGTGACTGGTACCGGCAGCGTTTTGGGACGGCCATGGGGACGCCAGTGGCGTGCACATTCGCTAACCTCTATTTGGCTAGATTAGAAGATAAATGCATCTATACTACTTTAAACCCTTTTTTGCCACATATTCAATTATATTTGAGATATGTGGATGACATTTTCATTATATGGTCTGGCTCGGAAGAACAGTTCTGTCAGTTTGCAGAACATCTTAATAGAACTAATAATATGAATATGCTTTTCACACATGTGTTTGGAGGGTCTAAACTTGAGTTTCTGGATGTGTCGCTGGAGGTTCTGGGTGGTGAGTTGGTGACTAAGGGCTATCGCAAGCCCAAGGCCACCAACTCACTACTCCACAACTCCAGCTTCCACCCAGACTCAGTAAAAAAAGCAGTCCCGTATGGACAGTTTATTAGATTGAAAAGAATATACACCACAGAATTAGGCTTTGTAGAGCAGGCGGAAGAATTAAAAAAGAGGCTATTAGCCAGGGGCTATCCTTTATATGCTTTAAATATGGCGCAGAAAAAAGTGTCGAAAATAAAAAGAGAAGATTTGTTGAAAATAGATAATAAAAAAACTGGGAGGAAGCAGATTAAATGTCCCTTCTCATTTAAATATAGCCCTATGGCAGGAAAAATAAAGGAGGTTATTAAAGAAAATTGGGGACTATTAAGGGAGGATCCCATGTTAAGGGACTCCATTGATAGTACCCCAGTTATAGCCTTTAGAAGAACTTGTACCCTCAGGAACAAATTGGTGAGAAGTAGGTTGTCAGAGAATGAAGAAGGCACTTGGATAAGGCAACTTGCCCCAATTGGTAATTACCAATGTGGCAATTGTAATTTTTGTAAATACAATGGCCAAAAGATATGGCTAAGGATAGGAGGCATAGAGTATAAGGTAAAACATCTTATTACATGTAAAAGTAAATATGTTGTATACATGGTTTATTGTACTTGCGGCAGATATTATATTGGAAAAACCATCAGGTGTCTACAAGAAAGGTTTAGGGAACATTTTGCATCCATAGTAAGTGGAAAAGGCTGCCCACGCTTGATAGAGCATATTAAAAAGGATCACGCAGGCAACCCAAATGTGATGAAGTTTGTAGGAATAGAGGTTGTTCCCACATGGCCTCAAGGGGGCGATAGACATAAGGAGCTGCTGCGTAGAGAAGCTAGATGGATTATGCGCTCTGAAGCGATGGGCCCTCTAGGTCTCAATGATAAAAACGACCTCAGCATATTTTTATAATATTTGCACAATATGTTTGTAATAGCATCTCTTTTTGATACTAGGGCTTTATTAGAGTGCTATTTTTATATTTTGTATTATGTATGTTAAAGTGTGTAGCTCCGTGGTTGGATGCAGATTGCGCATGCGCGCATCTGCCTTCGGAGATTAAAAGGTGGAGACGTACAACGTCTTGACGTCACAGGCCTGACGAAGCGTGATTGTGCGCGAAACGGCCGTCGCCTGACGCCGCTAACATGTGTGGTACCGCCCGCCGCCCAGCACTGTATGTTTAGTGTGAACCTGCCACGATAATAAAGCGAAGATTTTTTATGGTGAGTGCCGTTTCATCTCCTCTTCTTCTTTGATATGGAATTTGCCTTCCTGGACTTTCCTCGTCTGAAACAGAGCACCACCTTATCTAACAGCTATCCCCTGTGATCTGCACCATACCGGACAGTTTGTTATCATTAGCAGGAATATTTGTGTAGTGCCATCCGTTCCTCTTTTTTGTGCCCACATCATAGGTGTGCTTGCTTTGGAGTTTCTTGAATGCCTTTGTCATGCACGACTCTCTTAGGTTCTGCACTAGTCATAACACACTCTATACATTTTGCCTGTAGTGTTTTAACAGTAACCAGAAAATAACTATTCCAAAGATTTATTGTAAATAACAATGTGACCAGATTAAAGGAATTGTCTGGCCTTGGGGCCCTAACCTGTGCCCCTTAACACAAAAAAAACTCATTCACCTACCTCCGGTCCCGCCACTCCGTTCCTGGAACACAGCTGTGATGTATCGTTTAAGCCAAAGTGACTGCTGAGGTCTGTGATTGGCTGCAGTGGTCATGAGGCCATGCTGCTTCCTGGTCCTGTGGGGACCAAAAGTGGCCAGGAATGGAGCTGCGACTGGACCATGGACCGCTGAACTAGTGTTTTTTTGTGTTAAGGGGCACTAGTTGGGACCCTAGGGTTGTTGGTCCCAATGCCAGATAACCCCTTTAAGCTACTTTATGGTATTATCTTTAGCATATCTTCCAACTTTTGAAAATTGCAAAAAGGGACAATGTGTGTGGCACACATCACGACAGTTTTTTTCATACTAGGCCACACTTCTAACTCCGCCCAAAGCATAATTACTAGAGCCCCTGTGGTAATTTTCTTCTTGCGCTTCATTGTCCATATAAATATTAGCACATAAATCATCAGATTATAGATATTTTAAGGTCCAAATGGCACAGAATAATGAAGTTCTGGTCTAATTTATAGGTAGAAACCATACACACACTTTAGTAAGGAGCAATTTAGTAAATTTATTAATGCACATTTATGCATTAATCCTCAAGGTCAAAAAGAGGGACATTTAAAGGGTTTCTGTCACCAGTTTTGGGCATATAAAACAGGATGACATTTGCAATGTGCAAATGTCACCTGATGCCCAAACTGGTGATCATTTTTTTACTGGTGCCCCCGTTTTTGAAATAAATCAACTTTTGTCGTATGCAAATGAAGCTTACTAGGTGCAAGGGGCGGTAACCCTGCACCTAGTAAGCGCCGTTTCCCTACCTTTATTCACGCCCCCTTTGTTGTGATGGACAGGGCCAGGCAGCTCGCTCTATCTGCTCCTGGCCCTGTCCGTGCTGAAAATCCCGCGCCTGCGCCGTTCGGACTTCATTCGGCGCAGGCGCAGTGAGTGCCGATTGCTGCCGGGCTCCCGGCTTCCTCACTGCGCCTGCGCCGATGACGTCACAGAACACCCAGAAGAGAAGGCGGCGCAGGCGCAGTGAGGAAGCCGGGAGCCCGGCAGCAATCGGCACTCACTGCGCCTGCGCCGAATGAAGTCCGAACGGCGCAGGCGCGGGATTTTCAGCACGGACAGGGCCAGGAGCAGATAGAGCGAGCTGCCTGGCCCTGTCCATCACAACAAAGGGGGCGTGAATAAAGGTAGGGAAACGGCGCTTACTAGGTGCAGGGTTACCGCCCCTTGCACCTAGTAAGCTTCATTTGCATACGACAAAAGTTGATTTATTTCAAAAACGGGGGCACCAGTAAAAAAATGATCACCAGTTTGGGCATCAGGTGACATTTGCACATTGCAAATGTCATCCTGTTTTATATGCCCAAAACTGGTGACAGAAACCCTTTAAGGATAAAAGAGGGACAGAGGGACTTGGGTCAAAAAGAGGGACTGTCCCTCCAAATGAGGGACACTTGGGAGGTATGTCTTTAGTAATGTTTTTTTTTTACTATGTGTGATGTTATATAATTACACTGTACAGTGAATATAAATGAGAAATATGCTGATATGTCACAAGTGCTGGAAGATTTGTGTGCCTCAAAGTAGTACAGCAAATATATCCAAATTTGCCTTCTTTCAATTTATAGCCCCAATTAGATACCTACGGTAGCATGCATGAATATTGTTTTAGTTTTGATGTCCATGTGTACTTGGCCCAAGATTACTATGCAAAAGGAACATGTAATATGGACATATTGACTCTTATCTCTATATTACCCTAATTTTTTTGGTGTTAATGTGTATAACATGGTGTATTTACACTATATGTAAAGCAAGATCTTTATTCTTATTAAACACATAGCATAAAATCAAGAATAATGTATGCATCCCATGGTGATGATACCCCTCCGTAGATGCAATCTGCAGCCAAGGCTCAGCTATAAATAGTGTGTATAAATATATAACTCCTAAAATGTCATTGCGTCTCACCGCTATTTTAATGACCTTCATTTAATAACTTCTCTTCCTGGTTACTATCTGCTATTCATGAATACATAAAGTCTACAATGTTAAAGGGGTATTTTAGCGACAATAAATAAACATCATTCATTATAACTAACTGGTAAGATAACTGTCATTGAAAATCAAACTCTAAAACTTTCATTATAACGTGATTTAAAGCTGCCTGACATAATAACTGATAGAAGTATATGGTAGGGTTTTTGGCAACCCCCCCCCAACACACACACACACACACACACACACACACACACACACACAAACATACACACACTTTACAGGAGCTGGGAAAATGGGAAAGGGAAAATGACTTCCCTGTTTCCTGGCAGTGGCTCGCCACTCCTTCTCCTCCAGGCCTGTGATGCGCCGGTGGGCTCCCTTGCTGTGGTTTGACATCGCCGAAGCCAATCACTTGCCCGTAACAGTGATCGGCTCCCCTTTTGTCATGACAAATGATCACATGACGCAAGGTGACATCAAGGGAGCCCACAGGAGCATCACAGGCTGGGAGAAGAAGGAGTCAGCGCTGAGAAGCAGGTAAGTAATCTTCCCTTTAGAGGTCCAGTAAAGTGTATGTGGGGTGGGGTGCCAAAAGCTCCCCTGATTCTTGAACAACCCCTTTAAGAAGTAGCCTCTTATCCACAGATTACAACAGTCAACAAATTTTCTGATATCTCTTTTGTTCAGGCAGACACTTTTTTTCCATTTGCTTCAAGGAGGTCATAATAAGGAATCTCACATAGTATATGGCCAAAAGCAAGACTGACCGTTGGCTCCCCCTATCACTGCAAAGTGATCACGCCAAAAAGGGTGCCCCCACACAAGATGCGATCCCTGAAACACCTCAGTATGCTCTGTTGTTGACCAACAAAAGAAGTAAGGCAAAGTAAACATCAATGTCCACATCTGTCCACCAATCTCCACCACTACCACAAACCAAAAATTCCCAACACGTTTCTCCGTTGAAGGTCATCAAGAGACCATATCAACAATGTATATAGAAAAAAATGGCACTGTGTCATGATAAAGGATTCCCTGGCACCCGGTACAAGATTACTTGTGGTACTGCATTTGGCGTCTTCTATTGCTGAGAAAAAGCCAGGTACAAAAATGAAAAAATGGGAAGCAAGTCAATTTCTATTCAGTTTTCATGACTTTCTTGAGAAACTTAATTCATGTCTAAAAGATTATAATGTATCGTGGCCATGTGGTGATTACTGAGGTGTCCTGACCAACAGGACGATGATACAGTTATCAGAGCTCCATCTTGATACAAACTGTTGTTCAGGAACTAAAGAAGTTAAAGGGGTTATCCCATGACTAATGGAAAAAATGAAAATCAGACATCATATAGGACATGACAACCTCTTTCTAACACAGCTAGAACCAGCCCTGTACCTCACAGGGATTCAGAGATCTCCACATTCATTGCTCTGTTAGATTTATATCAAGCTGAAAGCTCAAGAGCAGTGTCTTTTCTGCTGCAGCTAAGGGGGCGTGTCCATGTTCTCCCAGTCACAACTTGAAGGATGAAACTGAGCATGTGCGGCCATCCCAGTGAGTAGGACAAAAATAAAAAAAAATTAACAAACAGCAGGTGGTGCTATACAGATACATTTTATTGAATAACTGACTAGCTATACAAAACATTTAATTACATGAAATTACAAAAGTATTCAAATCCAGATGCTGGTTTGAAAACTGTAGAATATTTTTCATGGAACAATCCCTTTATTGATGGCAATCAGAGACCTTAAAAATTTGGGGGAAATTTATCATGAGGGTAAAGTAGTTTGCTAAATTTGGTAAACTTTAAACCTTACACTTTCTTCTAGAAATGCAATTCTAGTATTTTTTTTCCCTTACTGGGGTGAAACTGTAATTTTATTTATTTTGTGCAGCTTTTTAACCCCTTCCCGCTATATGACGAGTATACACGTCATGGAGCACTGCTATTTAGCGCTCCATGACGTGTATACTCGTCATTACATTAAACTGTCACCATGTCTGCTGACATGGTGACAGCGCTGAGACCCCGGCTGTTACTTACAGCCAGGGGTCTCAGCTTACCAGCCCGGTACCCGGTCCGTAGGGACCGCGGCATGGAAAGGGTTAACAGGGGGAGGGAGCGCACCCTCCCATCGGGCGCTGCGGTGCTCTGGCAGCGTCCCGATGGTTACCATGGCAACCAGACGCTTTCAGAAGCGTCTGCTTGCCATGGTGTAATCAAGGCAGGAGCCTGAGAAGGCTTAGACTGAGTGACAATACACTACAGTACACTATATAGTGTACTGTAGTGTATTATAGAACAATCAGATCCACTTGTTCTTCAAGAACCAAGTGGGTCTGAGTCTAAAAAAAAAGTGTAAAAAAAGTGTAAAAAAATAAAAAAAAGTTAAAAAAAGTTAAAAAAAAGTTAAAAAAAATCCTATTTTTACCCCAATACTTAAATTTGAAATTAGTAAAAAAAGAAAAAAAATATCCCAATCATGTTAGGTATCGCCACCTTCGTAACAACCTGCTCTACAAAAATATCACATGTCCCGACCCCTCAGGTGAACACGGTAAAAGAAATAAAATAAAAACAGTGTAAAAAAAGCCATTTTTGTCACTTTATATCACAAAAAGTACAATCAAAAGCGATCAAAAAGGCGTATGCCCCTCAAAATAGTACCAATCTAACCGTCACCTCTTCCCGCAAAAAATGAGCCCCTACCTGAGACAATTGCCCAAAAAATAAAAAAAACTACAGCTCTCAGACAAGGGACAGACTAAAACATGATTTTTTTGTTTCAAAAATGATATTATTGTGTAAAACTTAAATAAATAAAGAAAACTATACATGTTAGGTATCGTCACGTCCGTAAAAACCTGCTCTATAAAAATATCACATGAGTTAACCCCTCAGGTGAACACAGTAAAAAAAATAAAATAAAAACAGGGTCAAAAAAGCTATTTTTTGTCACTTTACATCACAAAAAGTGCAATCGCAAGCGATCAAAAAGGCGTATGCCCCTCAAAATAGTACCAATCTAACCGTCACTTCTTCCCGCAAAAAATGAGCCCCTACCTGAGACAATTGCCCAAAAAATAAAAAAACTACAGCTCTCAGACAAGGGACAGACTAAAACATGATTTTTTTGTTTCAAAAATGATATTATTGTGTAAAACTTAAAGAAATAAAGAAAACTATACATGTTAGGTATCGCCACGTCCGTAAATACCTGCTCTATAAAAATAGCACATGATCTAACCTGTCAGATGAACACTGTACAAAAAAAAAAAAACTGAGCCAGAACAGGCATTTTTGGATACCTTGCCTAACAAAAAGTGTAATATAAAGCGATCAAAAATCATATGTACCCCAAAATAGTATCAATAACACTGTCACTGTAACGGGGAGTCGGCGGCGCGCTTCCCCTCTGCCGTGCCGCCGGTCTCCCAGGAGTGCGCCGGAGCGGGGACGCAGGATGCGTCCTCGTCTCCATGACGACACTCACAGGAGAGGGTCCGGCTCGCGCACTGATACAGCGTGTCCGGCGTCCTCCCCGCCCCCCTAGTAAACGAGCAGGCGGGGACATCTGAGCGCTGGTCTGGGCAACCAGCGCTCAGAACATTTATTTATACCTGGTTTTGGGTCATGTGGCGCTGGCCACGCCACATGACCAAATTTGGTGCATATTTGAGCGCTGGTCACGTTTGGCCAGCGCTCGGTATGCAAATGAGGTCATGTGACGCTGGCCCCGTCACATGACCCAGTGGAGGGCTATTTAAAGCCACTAGTTGTCCTCCCTAATCGCCTGTGATTAGCGTTACTACTTTGATCAGTGCTTGTGCGACCTAGTGTTTGATTGCTGTTTGACCCTGACCTTGGACTTGGACTTCGACCTCTCTTTGCTTCACCCCCGGTATTGACGTTATCTCCTGTGCATGACCCGGCTTGCTGACTATTCTGATATTGTGTTTGTTTCGTCTGTGTTTGTCTCTCCAATTGTTCCCTGTTCCTCCCTGTGCACTTATACAGAGCAGGGACCGTCACCGTGGTTGTCCGCGGCCGCCTAGGGCCGACTGAGGCAAGCAGGCAGGGAGAGAACGGGGGGGTTTTCAGTACAGGGCGCACCTTCCCTTGTCTCCCCCGTGACAGAATCACAGGCCATACTAAATGGAGCCGTTGCGAATTCTCACGGATCATATAAGTGACATGGCTCAGATGATCCAGGATCTGGCCGAGAGAATCCAACACCAGGAGCAGCTGCAAACTGTACCCGCAGCTGCTCCCTCCATTATTGAACCCTATATAAGGTTGCCCGATCGGTTTGTGGGTAACCGAAAGACTTTCCGTTCTTTCCAGGAAAGTTGCAAATTATATTTTCGTTTACGCCCACACTCCTCGGGTTCTGAGCAGCAGCGGGTAGGAATAATTATTTCCTTGCTGCAAGGGGATCCGCAGGAGTGGGCTTTCTCATTGCCATCTGACTCCCCATGTCTGTTGTCTGTGGAGGCCTTTTTCCAGGCCTTAGGTCTTTTGTATGAAGAACCAGACTGGGCCACTGTAGCAGAAACTCAGCTCAGGAACATTCAGCAAGGAAACCGCCCAGTAGAGGATTACTGTGCAGAGTTCAGGAAGTGGTGTGTCTCCTCTGGGTGGAATGACCCAGCTTTGAGAAGCCAGTTTAGGGTGGGGCTGTCAGACCAACTCAAGGATCTTCTGGTTTGTTATCCTACTCCTGACTCCCTAGAGACGACCATGACTTTAGTTATTAAGCTGGATCGACGGGTGAGAGAAAGACAGAGGGAACGATCAAATACTCCTCAAGCTGTCGTCCTGCCTGAGTTTCCTCCTCTGAGTCCACCTCCTGCCAAGGTCCCGGAGTCCATGCAGTTAGGAGGTATCCTGAGAAACCAAAGACGTTTAAAGGGAGCCTGCTTCTACTGCGGTGAGGTGAACCACTGGCTCCAGCAGTGTCCAAAACTTCCGCCCTCTAGGAGATCTCCGGTGGGAGGTAAGGTAACCCCAGCAGTGGTAAGGAAAAGATTTTAGTACCCATCTCCATTGCATATGATCAATTCAGGGGTTCTGGAAAGGCTTTTGTTGACTCTGGTTCTGCTGCTAATTTTATTAATTTTGATTTTGTACAGTCTGTGGGTTTACCGATGGTCCCTTTAAGGGAGGGTATTCAAATTATCGCCCTCGACTCCACTCCCCTAAATAATGGGAGGATCGAGTTCTGTACTCCTAGTGTGACCCTGACGGTTGGGATTTCGCATTCCGAAAAATGTGTTTTTTGGGTTTTAAAAAATTTACCTGCTGACCTAGTTCTTGGTTTACCTTGGTTGCAGGACCACAATCCTGTAATCAATTGGTCAACAGGTGAATTAGAAAAATGGGGGCTGAATTGTGACAAGTGTTGCAAATCTGTATTGCAGTTAGGAGGTACTACTGAGTCTCCTTTCTTACCTGAGTACATCAAGGATTTTTCGGACGTTTTCTCCATGTCCGAGGCTGAGTTCCTCCCTCCTCACCGGCAATATGATTGTGCCATCGATATTATTGAGGGGTCCAGATATCCCAAGGGCCGTATCTATAATCTCTCTACTCCAGAGCGTCAGTCTATGAGGGATTATCTCAAGGAGAGTCTGGCCAAGGGTCACATCCGGCCTTCTGTTTCTCCCATGGGGGCAGGATTTTTCTTTGTCGGGAAAAAGGATGGAGGGTTGAGGCCCTGTATTGATTACAGGGAACTCAATAAAATTACTGTTAAAAACAGGTACCCGCTGCCCCTTATTCCTGATTTGTTGAATCAGGTTCAGGGTGCTTGTTGGTTTACTAAGCTAGATCTGAAGGGGGCGTACAACCTGATCAGAATCCGTGAGGGTGATGAATGGAAAACTGCCTTTAATACCCCGGAGGGTCATTATGAGTACCTAGTAATGCCCTTCGGGTTAAGTAATGCTCCTGCGGTGTTCCAAAATTTTGTCAATGACATTTTTAGACCATTTATTGGAAAATTTGTAATTGTCTATATTGATGACATCTTGATTTTTTCTACAGACTGGGAGAGTCACGTATCCCACACCAGGCAAGTGCTGGAGGTGTTGCGTGAGAACAAGTTGTTTGTCAAAGGGGAGAAGTGTATCTTTGGTGTTCAGGAAGTGACCTTTTTGGGATACATTCTCACCCCTTTTTCCTTCAAAATGGACCCGGGTAAGGTACAGGCCATTGTAGATTGGGTGCGACCTTCCTCTCTGAAGGCGCTCCAGCGATTTCTGGGTTTTACTAATTTCTATCGGAAATTTATCAAAAATTTTTCTGTTATAGCCAAACCCATTACGGATTTGACCCGCAAGGGAGCTGATTTAGTCAACTGGTCCCCTGCAGCTATTGAAGCGTTTGAAAAGCTAAAGCGGTTTTTGTTGATGCTCCTGTGCTGATCCAGCCTGATCAAAATAAGCCGTTTGTAGTTGAGGTGGATGCATCTGAAGATGGTGTGGGGGCAGTACTGTCCCAGGGGTCTTCCACCTTAACTAATCTCAAGCCATGCGCCTTCTTCTCCCGCAAGTTCTCTCCTGCCGAGAGAAACTATGACATTGGTAATAGGGAGTTACTAGCAATCAAGTGGGCATTTGAGGAATGGCGTCATTTTTTAGAAGGGGCATTACACCGCATTACGGTCCTCACGGATCATAAGAATTTGATGTTTCTGGAATCTGCTAAGCGATTGAATCCCAGACAGGCGAGGTGGGCTTTGTTCTTTACTCGTTTTGACTTTTGTGTTACCTTCAGACCCGGAAGCAAGAACATTAAGGCCGATGCCTTATCCCGAAGTTTCCAGGCGTATCAGCCTCCTGACGTCCCTCCTGAGCCCATCCTGCCAGCTGACCTCATCGTAGCCGCTACCTCATCTGATCTCGCTTCTGAAATCGTGGCAGGACAACATCTTGCTCCCACTGGTACTCCCAATGACAAGTTATTTGTGCCAGCTCATTTGCGGTTGCGACTGCTGGGTGAGTGCCATAGCTCTGTTTTATGTGGACATCCTGGTATCAATGCCACCAAGGAGTTGGTCTCTAGGCAGTATTGGTGGTCGTCAATCTCCAGAGATGTTCAGGCTTTTGTAACTGCGTGCAATACTTGTGCCAGGTCCAAGAATCCCAAGACTCGGCCTATGGGTGAGTTGCGTCCATTACCCATACCTGATAGACCTTGGTCACATCTGTCCATGGACTTCATCACGGATTTGCCATGCTCTGAGGGTAAAACCGTGATTCTTGTAGTGGTGGACAGATTCAGCAAGATGTGTCACTTTATTTCTTTGTGTAAATTACCCTCTGCAAAGGTTTTGGCTTCTGTATTTATGGACCACATAGTTAAACTACACGGTGTTCCTGAGAATATTGTTTCTGACAGGGGGGTGCAGTTTGTGTCTAAATTCTGGAGGGCCTTCTGTAAGAAGATCGATATTTCCTTATCCTTTTCGTCAGCCTTTCATCCAGAGACCAATGGTCAGACTGAACGTCTTAATCAGTCCGTTGAGCAATATCTCAGATGTTATGTTGCTGATAACCAGCATGTGTGGGCCAGATTCCTGTCTCTGGCCGAGTTCGCGATTAATAACCGTGTGAATTCGTCTTCTGGGGTATCGCCGTTTTTCTGCAACATGGGGTTTCATCCGCGCTTTGGCTCTTTTTCTCCAGCTGTTTCGGCGGTCCCAGAGGCCAATGCTCTCTCTCAGGAACTGTGCACAGTTTGGGCACAGGTTCAGTCGAACCTGGAAAGAGCCCAAAGGATTCAAAAAACTAAGGCCGATAAGAAACGTTCTAAGGGTGTGAATTTCAAGGTGGGGGACATGGTATGGTTGTCAACTAAAAATCTACGTATGAAAGTACCATCCTATAAGTTTGCGCCTCGCTTCATTGGTCCATACAGGATCACCAAGGTGATCAATCCGGTGTCGTTTGAATTGTGTTTACCTGACTCCCTTCGTGTTCACAATGTTTTTCATATGTCTTTGCTTAAGCGTTATGTTGCTCCCGCTGGTCCAGAGGAACTGCCCCCGCCTCCGGTCGAGGTGGAGGGACAAGTGGAGCACGAGATTCATAGAATCATTGACGTTAGGAAGGTCCGGAATTCCTTCCAGTACCTTGTACACTGGAGGGGATTTGGGCCTGAGGACAGATCTTGGGTACCGCTGAGCAGGATGCATGCAGACGCACTTGTTAAGAGTTTTCATCGACAGCATCCTGAAAAGCCGGTTCCTCCAGCTAAGGGTCCGGTGGCCCCTCGTGAAGGGGGGGTACTGTAACGGGGAGTCGGCGGCGCGCTTCCCCTCTGCCGTGCCGCCGGTCTCCCAGGAGTGCGCCGGAGCGGGGACGCAGGATGCGTCCTCGTCTCCATGACGACACTCACAGGAGAGGGTCCGGCTCGCGCACTGATACAGCGTGTCCGGCGTCCTCCCCGCCCCCCTAGTAAACGAGCAGGCGGGGACATCTGAGCGCTGGTCTGGGCAACCAGCGCTCAGAACATTTATTTATACCTGGTTTTGGGTCATGTGGCGCTGGCCACGCCACATGACCAAATTTGGTGCATATTTGAGCGCTGGTCACGTTTGGCCAGCGCTCGGTATGCAAATGAGGTCATGTGACGCTGGCCCCGTCACATGACCCAGTGGAGGGCTATTTAAAGCCACTAGTTGTCCTCCCTAATCGCCTGTGATTAGCGTTACTACTTTGATCAGTGCTTGTGCGACCTAGTGTTTGATTGCTGTTTGACCCTGACCTTGGACTTGGACTTCGACCTCTCTTTGCTTCACCCCCGGTATTGACGTTATCTCCTGTGCATGACCCGGCTTGCTGACTATTCTGATATTGTGTTTGTTTCGTCTGTGTTTGTCTCTCCAATTGTTCCCTGTTCCTCCCTGTGCACTTATACAGAGCAGGGACCGTCACCGTGGTTGTCCGCGGCCGCCTAGGGCCGACTGAGGCAAGCAGGCAGGGAGAGAACGGGGGGGTTTTCAGTACAGGGCGCACCTTCCCTTGTCTCCCCCGTGACAGTCACCTTATCCCTTAGTTTCCAAAATACAGGCACTGTTTGGTTGTTTCTACTGTAGGGGTGCATCAGGGGGGCCTCAAATGGGACATGGAGTCTGAAAACCAATCCAGCAAAGTTTGCCCTCCAAAAACCATCTGGTGAACCTTTCCTTCTGCGCCCTGCTGTGTGCCCATACAGCAGTTTACTACCACATGTGGGGTGTTTCTGTAAATTGCAGAATCAGGGTAATAGTTTTTGAGTTTTGTTTGGCTATTAACCCTTGATGTGTTACAGGAAAAAAATGGATTAAAATGGAAAATCTGCCAAAAAAAGTGAAATTTTGAAATGTCATCTCCATTTTCCTTTAAATCTTGTGGAATACATAAAGGGTTAACAAAGTTAGTAAAATTCGTTTTGAAAACCTTGAGGGGTGTAGTTTCTAAAATGGGGTCATTTATGGTGGTTTCTATTATGATAGCCCCACAAAGTGACTTCAGAACTGAACTGTTGC
The DNA here is from genome assembly GCA_900303285.1 of Rhinella marina. Lineage (NCBI taxonomy): Eukaryota > Metazoa > Chordata > Amphibia > Anura > Bufonidae > Rhinella > Rhinella marina. The sequence goes on along the minus strand of ONZH01006976.1, from coordinate 2,865 downwards.
TTCAAAAAAATGGTTTTGGAAAATTTCTTAAAAATTTTAAGAATTACTTCTAAAATTCTAAGCCTTCTAACGTCCCCAAAAAATAAAATTACATCTACAAAATGATGGTAACATAAAGTAGACATATGGGAAATGTAAAGTAATAACTATTTTGTGAGGGATCACTATCTGCCTTAAAAGCATAGAAATTCAAAGTTTGAAAATTACAAATTTTTCCAAATTTTCTGTAAATTTAGGATTTTTTTATAAATAAAGGCGATTTATATTGACTCAAATTTACCATTGTCGTGGAGTACAATGTGTCACAAGAAAACAATCTCAGAACGGCTTGGATAAGTAAAAGTGTTTCAAAGCTATTACCACATAAAGTGACACATGTCATATTTCCAAAATTTGGCCTGGTCCTTAAGGTGAAAAATGGCTATGTCATGAAGGGGTTAAAAAGTCTCAGTTGATAAATCTGGAGTGAAACGAATCAACATTGCTAACGCTAAAGTGCCAAAGCCCAATTTTGCAACTTTTTAAAGGCAGAATTCTGCAGTCCGGATCTTGATAAAATCCCCTATAATCGTCATTCAGCACTGACACATACTAGAATAACATTCCACTAGACCTGATATAATGAATTCTACTTCTTCCCTCTATTCTGAGAAGTCCATTGGTGAGAGGGTTAACAGTCAACTGAGTCTGGATTCATAAAACTAATTGGCAGCATTATGGTAATCCAATATCTTCATGTGTACAGCAGAGAAGCGCTGAGATCTTGTCCTCTCTGCAGGTAGCTTCACTGCTCTATTGAATCAAAAAGAGCTTTTTGTACTGGAAGACCCAAAATAAGGAGAAAAAAATACATGTATTTTTAAAGGGTATCTGTCACCCCATACCAATATGTCAAACAGTCAGCAGCTGTCCATCCTCTCTAGTAAGCAGAATCTAGTAAGCAGATGTCTCTAGCATCTCCATATGTTCTGTCAATCATCAAAAAAAAAAAAAAAAAGACTTTTTATATTATGCAAATTACCCCCTAGGTGCAATGCAGGCAGTGACCTTGCACCTTGTTTCCCCCAGAGGCTCCCCTCCCTGTCTATGCCTAGTTCCCACTGCTGTGACGGCCAGGCAGATGGGCAATCTTCATAACTTTACTGCGCATGTACCGAACACAATCCCACAAAACTTCATGGACTGTCTGGCCTGTCCACCACAGTGGTGGGGGCGCGACATAGAAGACAGAGCCCCTGGATGCAATGGCAATATCTTCGTTGAACCTAGGACTAATTTGCATAGTATAAAAAATATTTTTTCTGAGGATTAACGAAACATGGGATTGCTTACAAGCGCTGATGGACAGCTGCTGACCGTGTGACACATGCTCTTTAAAGGGAGTCTGTCACCTGTTTTTCCACCTATATAACTAACAGCAGTGCCCCACAGAAGATTGCATACACATCCCAGACATACCTATTTGCACTTTGTGTCTGTATTACATGTTCAGGAAAAGCACTTTTATTTTGCTGGAAAACAGCTCCCAAGTTCCCAGCTGAAAGTGAAAGTAGAAACAGCTTTCTCTCTCAACTTGATTTCTAACAGCTATATCTTCTGATATACTGGATATAATGCTGTGGTATCATTTGAAAGCTTGGAATGCCAGTTTTCAAAGAAGGTTGCTTTGTGTACTTGCAACAGCAGTGCTGGGCACTTGGGAGCTGTTTTCCTGCAGAATAAAAGTGCTTTTTCCTGGACATGTAATACAGACACAAAGTGCACACAGGTATGTCTGGGATGTGTCTGCAATCTTCTGTGGGGCACTGCTCTTAGTTATATTGGTGAAAGACTCCTTTTAAGTTGTTTTTGTATGTCTGCTAGAAGGTTGTGTACAGCACCAGGTTATCCTATCTGCAGTCACATCTGTAAATAGAAGAAGCTATGAGGAAATAGACCATAGCAAATGTCAGCTTCATGCTCATGTTCTGTTTCATACAGGTAGGGAAACTTATTTTCTCATTACTCGAAGTTATGCCACTCATTGTGGCAGAATTAAAAAGGTCACATTCAAATACATTTCAGATTACTAGAGGCAGGAATTTAATATTTGGGCTCATGCACATGTCCATATAAACAGCTCCATCCAGGTTCTGTTCTACACGACACCCATAGAAATCAATGGGTTTATTTTATATGGTGTTTTATATGGTGCCATGTTCTATCAGATGCTTTTTTGGCGCCTATAAACACAGCCAATCACAAGCCAGGAGACTCTACGGTACACCCAGCATCGTGTGGGGCCCTTACATGTCGATAGCAAGGGTTGGCTGGCCTGATCAGGTGACCCTGGAATATACTAGTGACTGGCCGCGGTGCTTGGCTCAGATGCCGTCTGGATGTCGTTAGGGATAGAGCTGCTGCCTTTCAGGGAGAGTGTTAGGTGCCTGCATTTAGTTCTCTGTTAGGCAGGAATGACCCACAAAGAACCCAACAGCCCTTCTAAGGGCTAAAAGACATTTTTTTTTCTCTCCTGGCTTGGCTGGCTGGCACTAGTAGTGCAGCTATCGCCATATATAACCCCCTTTTTTTATGTTATATCTCAGTGATACAAATCCATTGCACACAGCAGTGTGGAACCATTCTGTGTGTCACAGTTCAGTACACTCCCTATTTTCTGTCCAGGTGACACTTTCTGTACGTCACAGAATAGAACCAAGTCATTTGCTACCTGTCACGTATACAGTTTGATCCTAAAAATCTCTGTGCGACATTTGTCTGGGTCGCAGTCTAAATAGCCACCGTCAGTAGGGTGTCAGTCAGCTCTACGATAGTTTCTGCACGTCACGTTCCAAAAAAAAACAAAAAATCCAAAAAAAAAAATAA
>ONZH01006975.1:0-170437 GCA_900303285.1 Rhinella marina | reverse complement strand
CACACTACCCTTGTCTACCCCCCCTCGTGACAGAATCACAGGCCAACTTATGGATCAGTTGCGGGCCCTCACGGAGGAGCAGGTCCAGGGTATGGCTCAAGCTCTGCAGGGCCTGGCTGATAGGCTCCAACATCAGGAGCAGCTACTATCCTCCTCCTCAGTGGCCCCTTCCACTTCCAATCCTAGTGTGGAACCTCATATTAAAGCTGCCGGATCGGTTTTTCTGGAGATCGAAATTTTTTAATTCCTTTAAGGAGAGTGTCAAGCTCTATTTTGATCTACGTCCTCATTCCTCGGGCACCGAGCAGCAGCAGGTCAAAATAATTATTTCTCTGCTGCAGGGTGATCCGCAGGAGTGGCATTTGCGTTACCCCCACCCAGACTCCCCTAGCCGTCAGACGGTGGACGCCTTTTTCAGGGCTCTTGGGTTACTGTATGAGGAGCCTGACTTGACGGCTGTTGCTGAAGCCCAGCTCAGGACATTCGGCAGGGTAACCGTCCCGTGGAGGATTATTGTGCGGAGTTTAGGAGGTGGTGTGTTTCTTCTGGTTGGAATGACCCGGCTTTAAGAAGCCAGTTTAGGGCAGGGCTTTCTGACCAACTGAAGGACCTTCTCGTGGGCTATCCTACTCCTGACTCCTTAGAAGCGACCATGACCCTAGCAGTCAGGTTGGACCGTCGGGTGAGAGAGAGACGGAAGGAACGGTCAAGCACTCCTCCTGTGGCCATCCTGCCTGAGAATCCTATGCCAGGTCCATCTTCCACCAGGGTTCCGGAGGAGCCCATGCAGTTAGGAGGAACCTTAAGGGAACAGAGACGTCTGAAGGGAGCCTGCTTTTACTGCGGTGAGATGAACCATTGGCTCCAGCAGTGTCCCAAGCTTCCGCCCTCTAGGAGATCCCCAGCGGGGAGTAAGGTAACTCCAGCGGTGGTAAGGAGAAAAATTTTACTACCTATCTCTGTTACCTATGATCAACTTAAGGGGGTTGGTCAAGCATTTGCTGATTGTGGTTCCGCTTGCTAATTTTATTAATTTCGATTTTGTACAATCAGTGGGTATTTACCGATAGTCCCTCTAAGGGAGATTATTCAAATTGTGGCCCTCGACTCCACACCCATTGCGCAATGGGAGAGTGGAGTTTTGTACTCCTGACGTCACCTCACCCTAACTGTGGGAATCTCCCATTCTGAGACTTGTTCCTTTCGGTTTTTAAAGGATTTACCTGCTGACCTCGTGTTAGGGCTGCCATGGTTACAGGCTCACAACCCTGTGATCAACTGGCCAGCAGGTGAATTAGAAAAATGGGGACATGATTGTGTCAATTGTTGCAAATCTTGTACTGCAGCTAGGAGGTACCGCGGAGTCTCTCGTCCTACCCGAATTTATCAGAGAATTTTCGGATGTCTTCTCCATGTCGGAGACTGATTTCCTTCCTCCTCACCGGCAGTACGATTGTGCCATTGACATAATGGAGGGATCCAAGTATCCCAAGGGCCGCATTTATAATCTCTCCACTCCTGAGCGACAATGTATGAGGGATTATCTTAAGGAGAGCCTGGCCAAGGGTCACATTCGGCCTTCAGTCTCTCCAAATGGGGGCAGGTTTCTTCTTTGTTGGCAAGAAGGATGGAGGATTGAGGCCCTGTATTGATTACCGGGAACTAAACAAGATCACGGTTAAGAACAGGTACCCGCTGCCCCTTATCCCTGATTTACTGAATCAGGTTCAGGGTGCCTGCTGGTTCTCTAAATTAGATTTGAAGGGGCATACAACCTGATCAGAGTCAGAGAGGGAGACGAATGGAAAGACGGCATTCAACACCCCTGAAGGTCATTATGAGTACTTAGTAATGCCCTTTGGGTTGAGTAATGCACCCGCCGTCTTCCAAAATTTTGTTAATGATATTTTCAGAGCATTTATTGGGAGATTTATGATTGTTATATTGACGATATTCTTATTTTCTCTGCTGATTGGGAATCCCACGTCTCCCACACCAGACAGGTACTTGAAGGTTTTGCGTGAAAATAAGCTTTTTGTCAAAGGGGAGAAATGTATCTTCGGTGTTCAGGAGGTGGCCTTTTTAGGATACATTTGACCCCTTTCTCGTTCAAAATGGATCCTGTCAAGGTGCAGGCCATCTTGATTGGGTGCGACCGTCCTCCCTGAAGGCCGCTCCAACGATTTTTGGGATTGCGAACTTTTATCGCAAATTTATTAAAAATTTTTCGTTGGTGGTCAAGCCAATTACTGATCTTACCCGCAAGGGAGCCGATCTGGGTAATTGGCCTCCTGCAGCTATTGAGTCCTTTGAAAGGTTAAAGTGGTGTTTTACTAATGCTCCTGTGCTAATCCAGCCGGATCAGAGTAGGCCTTTTGTGGTTGAGGTGGACGCATCAGAAGACGGTGTGGGGGCTGTACTGTCCCAGGGATCTTCCACCTTAACTAATCTTAAGCCATGCGCCTTCTTTTCCCGCAGTTCTCGCCTGCTGAGAGGAACTATGATATCGGTAATAGGGAGTTATTGGCAATTAAGTGGGCATTTGAGGAAATGGCGTCATTTTTTAGAAGGGGCATTACACCGTGTCACAGTCCTCACGGATCATAAGAATTTATTGTTTCTGGAGTCCGCTAAACGTTTGAACCCTAGGCAGGCGAGGTGGGCTTTGTTCTTCACCCGGTTTGATTTTTCTGTTACCTTCAGACCCGGAAGCAAGAACGTTTAAAGCGGACGCCTTATCCCGAAGTTTCCAGGCGTATCAACCTCCTGACGCCCCTCCGGAACCCATCCTTCCAGCTGAGATCTTTGTGGCCGCCACCGCACCTGACCTCGCTTCTGAGATCTCGGCAGGACAGCATCTCGCTCCTACTGGTACCCCCAATGACAAATTATTTGTGCCGGCTCATTTGCGTTTACGACTGCTGGGTGAGTGTCATAATTCTGTTTTATGTGGACACCCTGGTATCCATGCCACTAAGGAGTTGATTTCGAGGCAGTATTGGTGGCCATCGATTTCCAGGGATATTCAAGCTTTTGTAACTGCGTGTAACACTTGTGCCAGGTCCAAGAATTCTAAGAGACGACCTATGGGTGAGTTACATCCCTTACCCATACCTAGTAGACCTTGGTCACATTTGTCCATGGACTTTATCACGGATTGCCATGCTCGGAGGGTAAGACTGTGATTTTTGTGGTAGTTGATAGGTTCAGTAAAATGTGCATTTTATTCCTTTGTGTAAAATTACCCTCTGCTAAGGTCTTGGCATCTATATTCATGGATAATATTGTTAAACTGCATGGTGTTCCTGAGAATATCGTTTCTGATAGAGGGGTACAGTTTGTGTCTAGGTTCTGGAGGGCGTTCTGTAATAAGATTAACATTTCTTTGTCCTTTTCATCAGCCTTTCATCCAGAAACTAATGGTCAGACTGAACGTCTCAATCAATCTGTTGAACAATATCTTAGATGTTATGTGGCAGACAACCAACACGTGTGGGTCAGATTCCTGTCTCTGGCTGAGTTTGCCATTAATAACCGTGTCAATTCGTCCTCTGGAGTGTCGCCGTTCTTTTGTAACATGGGTTTCCATCCACGTTTTGGCTCCTTTTTCCCCATCTACATCGGTTGTCCCAGAGGTTAATGATTTCTCCCAGGAACTGTGCACAGTTTGGGCACAGGTTCAATCGAACCTGGAAAAGGCCCAAGAGGTTCAAAGGGTTAAAGCTGATAGAAAGAGGTCTAAGGCTGTGAATTTTATGGTTGGGGATAAGGTGTGGTTATCCACTAAGAATCTTAATATGAAGGTTCCATCTTACAAGTTTGCACCGCGTTATATTGGTCCTTACAGGATCACCAAGGTGATCAATCCGGTTTCGTTTGAGTTATGCTTGCCCGACTCCCTTCGTGTCCATAATGTGTTTCATGTGTCCTTGCTTAAACCTTACGTTGCTCCTGTTGGTCCTGAGGAACAGCCTCCACCTCCGGTTGAGGTAGCGGGACGGGAAGAACACGAGATTGCCAGAATCTTGGATGTGAGGAGGGTCCGTAATTCCTTCCAGTACCTCGTACACTGGAGGGGATTTGGACCGGAGGACAGATCTTGGGTGCCGTTGACTAGGATGCATGCCGACTCTCTCATTCGGAATTTCCATCTGCAGGCATCCCGATAAGCCTGCTCCCGCTGGTAAGGGTCCGGTGGCCCCTCGTGAAGGGGGGGTACTGTCACGCGAGGTCGGCGTCGCGCTCCCTCTGCACGACATCGCCGGACCTCTCCGCCCCCCTAGAGACGAGCAATAGGGAATTGAAGTGCTGGTCTTGTCAGCCAGCACTTCATGAGTTAATTCTCTGTTTGGGTTTAGCCATGTGGTGCTGATCACACCACATGGCTACTTTACACATTGTTTGGACAGCTTGCTCCGCCTCAGGTCATGTGATGCTGGCCACATCACATGATCCTGGGCGGCTATTTAAAGATGGCAACTGCCTCACTCAGATGCCTGTGATTTGCTTACACCATTGATCAGTGCTTGTGCGTTCTCAGTTATTGGATTGTTTACTTGGATTTGGATTTCGGACTTTGGACTTTTGACTTCTCTCTGCTTGACCCCTCGGTATTTACGTGACCTCCTGTGTTTGACCCGGCTAGCTGACTATTCTATATTGTGTTTTGTTACGTCTGTGTTTTGTCTGTCCCTGTGTACCCTCTCCCTTCCTGCGCACTTATACAGTGTAGGGACCGCCTTCGTGGTTGTCCGCGGCTACCTAGGGCCGTTTGAGGCAAGTAGGCAGGGAGAGAAGGAGGGGTTAGCTCAGGGCACACTACCCTTGTCTACCCCCTCGTGACAAGGTGCTTTCGACTCTGACCGTACGACCCTCTTTCCGTAGGAGTCACTGGGCCTCCCAAACTTCAGCCTTGTGTCCCCTTAGCCCTCCTGGCTGAGACCACACAGAGCCTCTGCAGGCTTCCTTCCAAGTCCCAATTCTCCGTCACAGGCTCTCTCAGCCTTGTGCCTCTCTCTCATACACAGAGGGTTGATTTATCTTGGCTTGATTAACCCAGCTGGCCTGGAAGGAAAACGAGATTAATATGTCTGTATATGTCTTTCTCAGTGTCGTACTGTATATGTCTTTCTCAGTGTTGTGCTCCTGTGCCAACACTGTACTGTAATGGCCCATATGTAGTGTACAATTAAGCCGTCCCTCCTAGGACTGTTTTTTAGGTGTGTGATACACAGGGTGTGCATATTACTTTGCAGCTAGCAAAAACCAGTACCACAGTGACAAGTACCACAATAATGGCCCATATATCGTGTGCAGTTAAACCGTTCCTTCTAGGACTATTTTTGGTGTGTAATACACAGGGCGTGCAAATTCCTTTGCAGCTAACGAAAGCCAGTTGTAGATTCACTACTATTAGTATAGTTGCCAGTATTTTGATTCCAAATAGATAGATAGAATAGACAGATTTTTATATTTTTTAGTTCATGTCAGGTTGTTAATAGATGTCTATCAGCTTGTTGAGTTGCCAACTTCACTCAATCAACCTGCAGCGGTTCTCTCCACCACCGTATCCTGCTCATGACCATTCAAATCACATCTGTATAGAGTGACTATAACTGTCTTTCACACAAGATTTCTAAATTAACTCTTGCAGTACCTACCTTGTAGCTAGGTTCACATTCACAGGCAACTATCCCTCTGCAGGCCTCAATGTGGCTGCATGCGTCTAAACCTGTCTGATACACAAAACATGCACTGCACGCTGTCTATCTCTCCCATCAGTCGGGTGAACATTCCCTGTGTATTGTCACTACTTTCATATAGCTGCACACTGCTGCCCAGTATCAGGTCTAACCAATCTTTGTGCCCCTTGCCGGGGTCACCACACACTCCAACACCCTATATTTTGAGTATAGCACTTATCACTGCCAATGTTGTCTAAAACATGCACACTTCCTCTCCTGACATGTTTCGCTGCGATGCGGCTTCGTCAGGGGAGGTAGGGGTAATGGCGTTCGCCTGTGTATGCGCCCTCCTTAAATCAATACCAGTCCACGTCCCGCTCGGGGTCTACTACAATGTCCGATCCCCTATACGGGTGACGTTTTGAGGGAGGTGGAGACCTCAACATACCTTCCGCTTCAGTTCCGTCCTCCACCGCGTCAGCATCCCACATCGCGTACTCGCGTGAGATGAGGGGGCGCCGTTGGAGGAGGGTTGCTGCCTGTCACTCCGCTGCGTCTGAGACATGCAGATCGCTTGATAAGGAGAGGAGGGCGTGGAAGAAGGTGTTCTATGCCTGTCACTATGCTCCATTAGATATATATGGAGCTTAAAAAGGGAGGGGGGGTTTCCACCAGCCATGTAATACTGTATTGTAATTTACAATTAGTGTACTGGTTGCATATAACAATCTATTTATTTCTGATCGCTATGTGCTCAAGGAGGGACAGTAGATCCTTCAAAGTCTAATACAGTATATACACTATTTCCAATTATGTACAGATGTAGCAGCGCTAGCGATCACAGGAGAATCATGTGAGCGCAGAACAATATCGTAAATAGAGTACGCATCTGATCATTGTACGCTAATGCTACGCATTGTATGCTAAAGCGTACGAATTTGTATGTTAATGCTACGCATTGAACGCTAATGCGTTCGAATTTGTATGCTAATGCTATGCATACAGTGATCGCTAGCGCTGCTACATCTGTATTTCATATACACTACCGTTCAAAAGTTTGGGGTCACCCAGACAATTTTGTGTTTTCCATGAAAACTCACACTTTTATTTATCAAATGAGTTGCAAAAGGAATAGAAAATATAGTCAAGACATTGACAAGGTTAGAAATAATGATTTTTATTTGAAATAATAATTTTCTCCTTCAAACTTTGCTTTCGTCAAAGAATGCTCCATTTGCAGCAATTACAGCATTGCATATCTTTGGCATTCTAGCTGTTAATTTGCTGAGGTAATCTGGAGAAATTTCACCCCATGCTTCCAGAAGTTCCTCCCACAAGTTGGATTGGCTTGATGGGCACTTTTTGCATACCATACGGTCAAGCTGCTCCCACAGCAGCTCAATGGGGTTGAGATCTGGTGACTGCGCTGGCCACTCCATTACAGATAGAATACCAGCTTCTTGCTTCTTCCCTAAATAGTTCTTGCATAATTTGGAGGTGTGCTTTGGGTCATTGTCCTGTTGTAGGAGGAAATTGGCTTCAATCAAGCGCTGTCCACAGGGCATGGCATTGCAAAATGGAGTGATAGCCTTCCTTATTCAAAATCCTTTTTACCTTGTACAAATCTCCCACTTTACCAGCACCAAAGCAACCCCAGACCATCACATTACCTCCACCATGCTTGACAGATGGCGTCAGGCACTCTACCAGCATCTTTTCAGTTGTTCTGTCTCACAAATGTTCTTCTGTGTGATCCACACACCTCAAACTTCGATTCATCTGTCCATAACACTTTTTTCCAATCTTTCTCTGTCCAATGTCTGTGTTCTTTTGCCCATATTAATCTTTTCCTTTTATTAGCCAGTCTCAGATATGGCTTTTCAGTTTCTTGGCAATTTCTCGCATGGAATAGCCTTCATTTCTAAGAACAAGAATAGACTGTCGAGTTTCACATGAAAGTTCTCTTTTTCTGTCCATTTTGAGAGGTTAATCGAACCCACAAATGTAATGCTCCAGATTCTCAACTAGCTCAACGGAACGTCAGTTTTATAGCTTCTCTATTTCATCTGTGCTAACATACTTGCACAAGAATTTTCTAAACATCCATTAGCCTTCTTACACAGTTAGCAAACGCAATGTACCATTAGAACACTGGAGTGATGGTTGCTGGAAATGGGCCTCTATACACCTACTGTATGTAGATATTGCATTAAAAAACAGACGTTTGAAGCTAGAATAGTTATTTACCACATTAACAATGTATAGAGTGTATTTCTGATTAATTTAATGTTATCTTCATTGAAAAATAAGGAAATTTCTAAGTGACCCTAAACTTTTGAACGGTAGTGTATATACATGCTTATCAAATAAAGGCAGTATAAGAGAAGCCCTCATTTAGTCCCTGTGGGTTGAGGGATTTTAATCTATGAATCCATTTAGCTTCTTCGCGAAGCAATAGTCTATCCAGATCTCCACTTCTTGGTCCTAATATTATCTTTGAGATACCCCAGAATTTCAGAACTTCTATGTTGCCATTGTGTACATAGGTTATATGTCTATACAAAGAAGTATCTTTCTTGGTGTTAATGGCACTTAAATGGCCAGAGATACGTCTTCTCAATTCTTGGGTAGTTTTTCCAACATATAACTTAGGGCAAGTACATGCTGCAATGTACACCAAACCAGTGGTTCGACAATTAAAAAATTGTCTGATATCATATTCATGATTGTCCACTGGGTTCGTAAATTTCTTTATTTTTGGAAGAAATTTACAAAATGTACAATGACCACATGGTCATCGCTCCCATGGCAAAAAAGAGCGGGTCGGACCCGGCGCGCTCTCAGCTTCCGCATGCCCGGCGCCCTCCCCGCCCCCTTAGGCAACGAGCGGGTATTGGATGTGAGTCATGTGCAGTCATGAGCCATCGCTCAATGGTAAAGTACTTCCTGAATATGGTAATTAGGGTCACGTGGCGCTGGCCACGTCACGTGATCCATTAGGAGGCTTATTTAAACAGGCAACCTGCTGACCACAGGTTGCCTGTGATTGGTCTTTACCTCCAGTGCTAATGCGTGATTATTTCTGTGACTATTGGACTTTAGGACTTCGGCTTTTGTGTATTTGACTACGCTCCTGCTCACTCCCCTGGTTTTTGACGTGACTTCCTGGTACGACTTTTGGCTTGCTGACCTTCCATTATTGTGTTTGTGTGTTCTGTCTTTGTTTATTGTGCTCTCCCCTGTTTTCCCTTCCCTTTACACCCCAGCACTTATTCAGGCTAGGGATTGCCACCCAGTTACACGCCGTTACTTAGGACGGGTTGTGTAAGTAGGTAGGGACAGAGGTTGGGGCTCAAGTCAGTGCTCACTGTTCCCCTCACGTGATAGATCTTGCATGGAGCCCCTGGTCCCCCACAGTTTAGATTGTCTAGTTATAAAGATAAGTAATATTGTAAATTAGGAGAGTTGGAGCAATTCAGCCAGGAGTTCCATACTTGCGAATAACGTTCCCTGGTATCATTTAGCGTAGCGTTTAGTTTCTCATACAGTGCAATAGTATTAACCCTATGGATAACTGCTGAAATTGAGAGAGAGGGTGTACGCCACTTGGAAGCTATGTGAATCCTGGCTGACATCAGAATAAATTGAAGGAGTTTATATTCTGTATAATTGAATGCCGGTGGTTTAAGGCCTAATAGATATATAGGAGCTGACAGGGGAAGATCCTTCCCGAATACCTCATATAACCCTCTTTTAATATTAGTCCAGAACCTACGGACCACCGGGCAGGTCCACCATATATGAATAGTGTTTCCTATGGTCTGGCAACCTCTAAAGCAGAAGGGGGAAACTGTTTGATAGATAGTATGTAGTCTAGAGGGAACAAAATAGGTCCTATGAAGAATCTTTAGGGAGGTTTCCATTAAGGTGACCTGCCAGCTCCCTTTACTAATCATAGTACAGCATTCAATCCATTGTTCCGTGGTAAGAGTCTCTCCCAAGTCAACCTCCCATCCATGCATGAATGCTAATTTGGCATCGGGGGGTGATGCGTTTAGTACAGAGTAAATAGAAGAGAGTGAGCCCTTCTCTAAAGCTCTGTATTTACAGAGTCTTTCAAATGGCGTGTAGACTACTATATTAGTGGCTGGGACCTGGGATGTTAGGAAATTAAAGACCTGGGAGACTCTAAAGAGTTCCGAGGGGGGGGGGGAGAAAAAGTAGACATAAAGTATGCCCTGGACATGAGCCGAGAACGGAGCAGGAAATCACCAACATAGCGTAGTCTGGTATATTTCCACCAAATGAACGCAGTTGGCGGTAAGCCCGGTGGAAATAGGGGGTTTCTGAATAGTGGGAGTAGGGGGGAAACGGGACTTGGCAATTTATATTTGAATCTAACCTTCCTCCAAAGCTGTAGCATAAGGTAGGGGATTTTTGCTGCTGGATAAATCGTCCCCAAAGGAATGTCAGGTGACCAAATCAGTGCTAGCGGTGATGCAGGTAGTAGATCGGACTCTAAAATGACCCATTGTGGGAGGTGGGAAAGAGCATTAAACAAGACTAACTGTGATAGTCTGGCTGCAACATAGTATTTGTAAAGATGAGGGACTGAAAGTCCACCTACACTCTTATGTAGGTGCATTATATGTCTAGCAATTTGTGGTCTCTTATAAGCCCATATGAAGCGGAAGATTGCTGTCTGTAGAGTCCTTAAAGCAGAACCTGTTATTGGCGTGGGAAGAGATCGAAATATGTACAATATTCTTGGCAATGTGACCATTTTGACTGCATGTATTCTTCCTAGCCATGATAGAATGGGTTCATTCCAGTGGAGCAAATCTTGAAGAAGCATGGGAATGAGGCGAGCGTAATTCCACTTAAAAGTTGAATCTAAGGTTTTAGGTATATTGACCCCTAAGTAAGGTAGGTACTGATCCCTATATGTAAATCCAAAATTAAGAGAAATTAAATCCCTAACTTGCTGTGGTACGTTATAATGCAAAATCTCTGATTTCTTAGCATTGATCCGAAGGCCAGAAAAGCGACCAAAAGTACTTAAACAATTCATTAAGTTGGGTAAAGTAGTCAGGGGGCGCGTGATAGTAAGGAGCATATCATCAGCAAAAAGGCTCACTTTATACTCACGCGTGCCAATCCGAACCCCTGCTACATTTGGATTGGTGCGAATCATTATGGCCAACGGCTCAATGGCTAAGGCAAATAGGGCAGGGGAAAGCCCAGGAAGGTTTTAGACCAGGTCTCATCTCTCTAGGACAGAACGTTCCCGAGATATTCCCAAAATATGACCTACATTAGCCAATATTAGCCTGACAGCATTGGTTTTAAACCCCAACTACCATTCTCTGCACAGACACACACAGGGAGGGCAGGTTTTCATAGCAACACAGACAGGTAATTAGCAGCCAGCTGAGGATCTCAGGTAACAATCCAGTCATTTCTATTCAATGCTTTAAAGGGGCAGAGCGCTGTGGATGATACTGTTAAATGGGTATTCCGGTTACCATAAATATAACTTATGTTTTAGACTAATTTTAGACTAAGACAGTTCAGTAGTAATAAAAGATGTTTGTTTCCACCGCTATCCATTGCGTGTCCTCATAAATTACAATGGCATTGACCTTTAATTCAGGCCACCTTAAAAGACAGACTTAAAACCCCCGACCCAGGTCTCGCTATGCAATGCCCCGACTCAGTCAGGCCACGCCCCCTCCCACTCCGCAGCCAACGGGGATTGAAAAAATAAAGGTAAAAATCAACTTCTGTCAGCTGCAGGGGTGGGAGGGAGGATGACTTTCTCTCTGCAACGACACACACAAACATAAAATGAAATAGATTAACTATACCCATGTAAAGCGATGTTTTCTTCCACTGCTACCCACTGTGTTTCCTCCTAAATTACCATGGCATTGACCTATAATTCAGGCCACACTGAAAAGAAGGACTTAAAAGCACCCCCCCCCTCCCAAGGTCCCGGTAAACCACAACCCCGACCCGGTCAGGTCGTGCCCCCTCCCACTCCCCAGCCAATTGGAATTGAAAAAGTAAAGGTAAAAATCAACTTCTGTCAGAGGTTTTGTTCCACTGCTACCCACTGTGTTTCCTCATAAATTACCATGGCATTGACCTGTAATTCAGGCCACCCTCAAAAAAAGGACTTAAAACCCCCGCTGCAGGTCTCGCTAAGCCACGCTCCTGACTCGGTTAGGCCGTGCCCCCTCTCACTCCGCAGCCAATGGGGATTGAAAAAAAAAAAGGTAAAAATCAACTTCTGTCAGCTGCATTGACTTTCTCTCTGCAATGACACACAGAAACATTAAATGAAATAGATAAAATATACCCAGGCGAAGCCGGGTCCTTCTGCTAGTAATATTATAAAAATGAGTTTCTGTCTGTCTGTTTGTTCTTTATGCGTGATCAAACTACCGGACCTATTTTCACCAAAATCGGCACACGGGTAGGTTTTAGACCAGGTCTCAGCTGTCTAGGACGTACCGTTCCCGAGATATTCCCAAAATATTATCTCCATTAGCCAATATTAGCCTGGATGCATTTCATTTCAAATCCCAACTGCCATTTTCTCCACATACATATTCCATAACAACCAAGCCAGGTAATTAGCAGCCAGCTAAGGAGTTCCGCTAAATAACAACCAGGCATTTCTCTTCACTGCTTTAAAGGGGCAGAGCGCTGTGGATGACACTTATCAATTTTTGCAGATGACCCTAACTGTGTAAAGTAATTAACAAAGAAGTGGACAGTACACTGCTACAGATGGACCTAGATGGATAGGAGGCTTGGTCAGAGAAGTGGCAGATGAGGTTTAACACTGACAAATGTAAGGTTATGCACATAGGAAGGAATAATGCAAGTCACCAGTACATACTAAATGGTAAAACACTGGGTAGCACTGACTTGGAAAAGGACCTAGGAATTTTAGTGAACAACAAACTAAGCTGTAGAAACCAGTGTCAGACAGCTGCTGCCAGGGCCAATAAGATAATGGGTTGCATCAAAAGAGGCATAGATGCCCGTGATGAGAACATAGTCCTGCCACTTTACAAATCACTAGTCAGACCACACATGGAGTATTGTGTACAGTTCCGGGCTCCTGTGAACAAGGCAGACATAGCAGAGCTGGAGAGGGTTCAGAGGAGGGCAACTAAAGTCATAACTGGAATGGGTGAACTACAGTACCCAGAAAGATTATCAAAATTAGGGTTATTCACTTTAGAAAAAAGACGACTGAGGGGAGATCTAATAACAATGTATAAATATATCAGGGGTCAGTACAGAGATCTCTCCCATGATCTTTTTATCCCCAGGACTGTGACTGGGACGAGGGGACATCCCCTGCGCCTGGAGGAAAGGAGGTTTGTCCACAAACATAGAAGAGGATTGTTTACGGTAAGAGCAGTAAGACTATGGAACTCTCTGCCTGAGGAGGTAGTGATGGTAAGTTCACTAAAAGAGTTTAAAAGGGGTCTGGATGTATTTCTGAAGGGTAATAATATTACAGATTATAGTTACTAGAGATAGGTTGTTGATCCAAGGAGTAATTCTGATTGCCTGATTGGGGTCGGGAAGGAATTTTTTCCCCTAAAGTGAGGAAAATTGGCTTCTACCTCACAGGGGTTTTTTGCCTTCCTCTGAATCAACTTGCAGGATAACAGGCCGAACTGGATGGACAGATGTCTTTTTTCGGCCTTATAAACTATGTTACTATGTTAAAGGGGTATTCCAGTTACCAGAAATATAACTTATGTTTTAGACTAATTTTAGACTAAGACCATTCAGTAGTAATAAAAGATGTTTTCTTCCACTGCTACCCATTGCGTATCCTCATAAATTACCATGACATTGACCTGGCCACCCTCAAAAGAAGGACTTAAAAGCAAACCCCCAAGGTCCCGCTAAACCACGCCCCCGACCCGGTCAGGTCACGCCCCCTCCCACTCCGCAGCCAATGAGGATTGAAAAAAATGAAGATAAAAATCAACTTATGTCAGCTGCATTGGCTTTCTCTCTTCAATGACACACAGAAACATTAAATGAAAAAGATGAAATACACTAATTTTAGAGTAAGTCAGCCCAGAGTTTTAGATGTAAGTCAGCCCACCCTGAAAAGAAGGACTTAAAACCCCCGGCCCAGGTCTCACTAAGTCACGCCCCCGACTCGGTCAGGCCACGCCCCTCCCACTCCGCAGCCAACGGGGATTGAAGGTAAAAATCAACTTCTGTCAGCTGCAGGGGTGGGAGGGAGGATGACTTTCTCTCTGCAATGACACACACAAACATTAAATTAAGTAGATTAAATATACCCGTGCAAAGCAATGCTTTCTTCCACTGCTACCCACTGTGTTTTCTCATAAATTACAATGGCATTGACCTGTAATTCAGGCCACCCTCCAAAGAAGGACTTAAAAGCACCCCCTAACCCCTCAAGGTCCTGCTAAACCACGCCCCCGGTCAGGTCACGCCCCCTCCCACTCCGCAGTCAATGTGGATTGAAAAAATGAAGGTAAAAATCAACTTCTGTCAGCTGCATTGACTTTCTCTCTGCAACGAAACACAGAAACATTGAATGAAATAGATGAGATATACCCAGGTGAAGCGGGGTCCTTCTGCTAGTGTGTATATATATATATATATATATATATATATATATATATATATTGCATCGAGTCGTTCACACCTAGCCCAGAACCAAAGCAGTGACACCAGGAAAAGTCCATTCAAATACCTTTATTGTAGGTTTCTTCAGGCTCAGTCAGTCAACATCACCGATATGCAGCCGGGAAAAGAGGAAACACAGGTATGCACAGTTCACAAAATACTCCACCGGTCTCTAGTTCAGGCAGTGTTACCTCACACCTTCCTGGACAACTCTAAACTGAGACCCACCTAACACTTGGTGCAGGATTAAATTGGATTGCTAGACATAGGCTCCAGCAGAAACCCAGAGTGGAGTAAGGGGAATGAGCACCCACTCAGCACTTTGCTCATCCCCAGTAAAACCAGGCCCAGATGGCTGTTTCCAGCCATGTCGAGAAATAACAGCGTCTACTACTAACTTAGCGGACACTTCACTCTGGTTTTACTTTACCAAGACTGGTTTTCTTGGTAACCTGTCCTCAAACCACAACATGACATGAAACGTGCTACATATAACCTGCCTCCCACTGCATTCTTGGAGAGATATACCTGCCCTCAAAGACACAGCCCATCACTGCCTTACAATATATATAATATATCTCTGAGATTTTCCTCATTAATATTTGTGGGTGTCAACAAAGACTGCCTTTACCCTCCCTCTGCTCTGCAAAGGGAGTGAATAAAATCACTGCACTGCCTGCAGTCTGACTGCTGGGATACTCATGTTGTATGTGTGGGACTACAAGTTCCAGCTGTACAGTACAATGTCATTGCTGATACACACAGAGTCTTCCCCCTGCCGGGTCTAGTGCAATACTCTGCAGACACTTCCTCACAGCCAGAAGAAGTGTACAGAGGAAAGAAATTCTTCAGTCTTTTTCAGCTTTGTGTTTGCAGGGTGAGGAGTGAGAGAAGATCCTGTGCACAGCATTTATCTTCTCAGTCCCTGGAGAAGAAGACACCCTGCAGCTGCTCAGTACCTGAGGCAGAGCCTGCAACTCTGAGTGCGTGCTGCTGATCGTAGAATGGGTTAAACTGTGCTGAAGAATCCGTTGGGAGGGGAGACACAGGGTAGACAACTCAGCCAGCAGATCGGGCAGTGTAGGGGGCGTGGCTTATCACTCCAACTAACACAGCCTTCACAGTGAAGCTCCGTGCACAGATGCAGACCTCATCCTCCTGCTCCCTCAAGCTTGTGCATGGAACATCAGAGCAGGGAAAGAAGCTAACATCACAGGTCATGTGACACTTAGCTAACTAGAAAAACAGGGCCACTGTAGATAAAGTAAATGAATTGAAAATTCCTTACATTTGATTAGTTACAAACGTACAACGAACAAAAAAAATAACTTGGACAACCCTTTAATTAAAATGATGCTGAAAATTGCAAGCATGCAAGATTACTTAGATTATCTGATACATACTGTGCATCTGTAGCCCAAGAAACTTCCCACTTGTTCAGCTTTGCTCTTGGATTGACCAACATTGTTCTCGTAAATAAGAAGAGCAGCAGGATGTATCATGAGCTACCAAATGCACAGCGTGCATCAGGGAGTCTGAGAAGCAGTGCAGCCATCTTGTATGGCTGAAGAGGAGCCAAGAGAGTGGCAGATCTCAAGCTCAAAAGATGAAAAGGAGGGCATCAGGTAACTATAACTCAAACTGATAGACATTGATACATACAGTATAATACATATAAAACATAACTTTTATTATGGACATTTAAAAACAAATGAATAGTCACTAGAGATGAGCGGAGTTTTGAAAAATTCAATTTGGCAGCATCACAGAAGTTTGTGTGGTTTTTAGTTTTTATTTGTATGATTTGTCACGAATCACTATGTTAAAACCCTATTCAGTCTATCAATCAATGTCCCATGGTCCCCATTTTAGAGGCCATTTAGACAGAAGTGCACCCATCTAATGGCCGTTACAAATGGTAGCACACTAGTGCAACGTGGCCTTTTGGGTTTAAAAAAAAATGACTTGCCTCATTAACTCAGTCCGCTCCTCTCTTGAGTGGAAAAGATATCCCAAAGGGCCTGCGCAGGTCCTTCGGTGGGTGTTTTCCACCCAAGAGAGGAGCGGACTGCTTCTGTGCGAGCAGGTGGATGAGGTGAGTATTTTTTTTACGTTCTTTCTAAGGCAACTCTAGCTGCTATTTTAGGGAAAATGATTCATTACCACAAAGCGCAAAGAAAATTTGGCTTTGTGGCAAATAAAATTTTTCCTAAACTTTGGATCGAATTCTGCTTCAGAAGTTCAGATGCTTTGATTCACTCAACTGTAGTAGTCACTATGATAAAACAGAACACTCAAATAGAATAAGTGAAACTCCTAGGACAGGTATGCTACACGTGACCCAGTGACATGACCACTACATTCAGTCATTGCCTGTAGCAGCCATGTCAAACCTGATGTTTATATAGGGAGAGTGGAGTTGGTGGCAAGATAGCAAAGGAGCCGGAACCCTGAAGCAGGAAGTAGGTAAGCATGCTTCCATTTACAGATTCGACAATGTGGGATGGTCTGCCCGAGTCACCAAAATATGACTAATTGTTTAAATCAAGCTTTTATGTTGTTACATAGTATGGTTGAAAAAAAAGACACGTGATGTTATGATGTTCAAGAAAGGGATGGGTGGGGAATAAGAATGAGTGAACTTCTTGTCATTCGTTTTGTGTCTGATTCATTGAATTTTTCAAAAAAATTTGATTTTGTCCAAATCAATTAGTTGTGAATCGAAGTTGCTTCAACTGCCCTGAAAAGTGGTACATAACACCATCTAGTTTCCCTAGACTCAGATTTTCTTTTTTCTGTTTGCTAACTTTTTATGAATTGTTGCCCTTTCTTTGCCCCTTCCATTATTTTTTAAACAAAATGACTGCATTAGCAAATAACATCAGAGTGACACTTACATATATAGCGATGACACTAACATATATAGCATATGCATGTTTGACGGTGTTAACAAACAACGTGTTTAAAAATACACTGCGCTCTAGCATATATTATGCATTTTCATACTAGGAAGCTTCCAAAAATTGCCCCTGTATCGGGGGCAGTTGGTATATAAACACACACTGTGTTATAGATAAAAGACAGTGACTTGTTGGGACCAAATGTCTAAATATTATGAATTAACGGGGGCATAATACCTGCCCTTTTTTAGACATGCACAATTTTTAATTGTCGAAAGAAAGAATGGCTTGTTCTGCACAAGCATCCACAATTTAGGCCTTAATGGGCATGCCTGCCCATATTTATACACGACACACGCAATTGTTAATTGAAAGAAGAAAAAGTGGTTTGTTACGCACAAGCATCCAAAAATTAGGCCTTTATGGGGGCAAAATGCCTGCCTTTATTTATACACGGCATGCACAAGTGTTAGTTGTCATAAGAAAGAGTGGCTTATTATGCACAAGCATCCGAAACTTATGCATTAAGAGGCCAAATGCCTTGCCCATATTTATACATGTAAATTCATAAAAACATAGAAGTTCTACTTGTCAGAAGAAAGAATGGCTTTTTCTGAACGAGCCTGGAAAAATTCTGTTTAATAGGGAACAGCAGCAGTACAGTGTGAAAACAGAACAGATGTTGCACAGTAAAAACACATTAAAAACACCCACAAAGTGACTTTTTAATATATTGACCCCTCAAGGTATTCAAATTAGGTAAATGTGGACATTTTTTGCATTTGGCTTTTTAGAAAAATTTTCACCATAGTACCAAAACAGATATTGTCAACTGCCTAAACATTAATAGCGCCTCAAAATAATGAACCCTCCTCGACCACCCACCCACTCTTTTTTTGTGGAAGAGAGATATATTTATTGTGATTGTGTTTAGGCACAGTAAGAAAAAGGTTTAATCACAAAATAATTATTATGACACAATGGAATATTTTGGGCCAAATAAAGGGAATTATGTATTTTGTGTTTTATGGCAATATATGAAAATTTGGGGAAAATATGTTACATTTAGGCTAATAATGTAATGATGTGTGATATTCCCTGAAGCAATCTTTAATACAGAGGCCAAGGTTTGACAGGCACTGGGGACAATAATATCTTGTGTCTCTTCAAATTCCAAGCTTTGTACAAACCCTGCACCTATTCAGTGGGGTAGTTCTGCTTCCAGTATAAGGAATAGTCTCGGAGAAATGCCTTTCACTTAGTCTACTGTCTACTAGGACCAAGAGCTCCCAGGGATATCATCTGTCAGGTACCGCAGTGATTTCCTCTTGAAAAATGAGGAAAGAAGCCTGATTTCTAAATTCTTTATAAACCACATAGGAACTGTATGCTGCTAACTGCAGCAGACACAGAGATACCTGTTTAACCAGTGCTTGGATTTCCATAGTGTCAGGTATGGTTTCATCATTAGGTCATGGAGATCTATTGCCCCCATGTACTGATTATATTCAAGGACACAGTTGCTTTTCAGTATTTTGTCAAATCTTATTCACTTGGTACTGTATTGCCACTTCTATGCAAAACATTGACCTACAGTAGTGGACTGTGAAACACACATACTGTCCCTGCCCATATGAGCTACTACACATAATTTCAAAGAATGACAATTCTAAGGAGTGGTCCATGTTGCCACGTGAGAATACAAGGCAGGGATGATTTTTTGGGTATGCTCCATTGAGGCTGAGTGAATGCCAACAATTGCCTAAATGCAGTGGAATCTATTAATGTGTAACTGTCTTTTTTTTGTAATGTGTAGGGGGAGTGATATTGACCATTTTACTAATATACTTTAATTACTTAACTCATACATTTCAAAAAGAAAAATGGCTCTTAACTGGCCCATTTTGAGCTTTAGAAAAAATTTGGTTCAGACACTTCGCAGACTATATTAGTAAAATGGTCAATATCACTCCCCCTACACATTACAAAAAAAAGACAGTTACACATTAATAGATTCCACTGCATTTAGGCAATTGTTGGCATTCACTCAGCCTCAATGGAGAATACCCAAAAAATCATCCCTGTCTTGTGTAAATTTTTTATTCCGGATTAATTTGTCACGAAGCGGGTTATAAATCAACTACTACCCGGCCTGCAGGGTGAGTGTATCTCAGTGTACATCAATGTGCATCACAGAAATATGCATAGCTAGTCTGCTGTGGTAGTGAAACAGTTACTGTGTGTCAGTATGACAAGCGTCACTTATTTGGTCAGTTGCAGGTCAAAAAATGACCAAATAACTGAATTGTGAAATGAGCCTTACAGGTCAATGTTAGCTTCATGTATAATGTACTTAATCATGCAATGGCCTAAGATTCTACTATATATTGAAAGAGCGCTCTCCTTTTACACAGCCGGCTGATTCCACATAGATAGCCTGACCGTCTTATTGCTCAATTTACATGAGTTTTGGCCATTTGCCTCTGAAATTGGTTTTATTCAGATGAAAAAGATGTCCTGCATGCAGGACTTTAATGGCCTCTATCACACGGTTAGTATTCGGTCAGTTTTTTGCATCAGTATTTGATCACTATGGGTAAGGCAAAAACAGGAGTGGGTCTAAAACCGAGATAACATGTGATGGAAATATTTGCATATCATTTGTGTTTTGGACACGGAGTGCTTTTGGCTTCCAAATCATGAGCAACTCTTGATGCTAAATACTGACTTTGTGATAAAGCCCTATGGATGCTCCAAAGACAGGATTCATTGTGTTTTTCATTTTTGCCTTCTTCTGACAGATCAGAAGACGGGTAAAATAAACTCTGATGTCAACAAGGCCAAACAGGGACACTAGTGGCCCAGTCACAGAGCGGTGAGGGTAGCAACAGCATGAGGAGTCAACACAGTGGCCCAGTCACATAGTGGGGAGGGTGGCAACAGCATGAGGCGTCAACATAGCGGGCCAGTGTGATCTAGTCTGATGCGTGAAAATCCTGGCAGATCCATGCCTGATTCATCTTCACAAAGGTCACTCTCTCCACATTTTTGGCAAAAAGGCAAGTTCTCTTTGGGGTAACTATGCCCCCCGCTGCGCTAAGCACCCACTCTGATGCCACACTACTGGATGGGCAGGAAAGCTTGCCCAGGGCAAACTCAGCCGGTTGTGGCCACAAATCAGGTTTGGATGCCCAGGAGTCCAGGGGATCTTAGATCTGGAGTGGCAGGGTACAGTCCAAGTATTCCACCACCTGCTGGTTAAGGTTCTACTCCATGTCCTGCTTCTGCAGCTGCTGGGTGTTTTCTTCAGCAGATGGTCTATATCATCATCCACTACGGTCTGCTTGTCATTTATGATACCCTCACCAGTCCCATGGCTGCGTCCCTGACCCATGTGACTCTCATCGTCGCTACTGGCACGCCTACAGGAAGAGGCAGCGGACCTCTCCTCCAAATCTGTACTGGGCATTAGCTACTTATTGTCCTCAGTAATGTCTTCCCTGAAAAAGCGGAGCAGAGCCGACGGAATACATCACTTTCCTGGAAGAAGGGGCAGAAAAGGAAAGAGACAGGTTCAGGATAGATGAGGGTACACAGCTTGCTCATGGGCCATGCTGACTAAGTGTGGTGTCAGAGGAAACCACAGACTCCTGGATTTGGGCATCTGTGTAATTTAAGATGATGTTGAAGACAGAGTCAACCATTCCAAAACAGCTGGATTGGTCATCAAAACATGTGCTGACGCTGGCAGCTCTGGCCTGTTGTTGTGGCTGCTGCTACCACCACCTTTTCTTCTGCTGCTACTTCTACTGGCTCCAACAACATTTTTGCCACTGTCCATCTCTTTGGAGGGCTCTGGCACATCTTTGTTGGACATACTGTACTGTAACGCTAACTGCATACCGTATGTAAAATGAGTTATTTCAATGTCAATGTGGACACTCCACTAACAGTTATATTGCACAGGTTATTCACCCCAATATGACAATCAAGGCTGAATGGAATTGCTTATCTATGAAATCAGGTGGATACCAATATAACAGTTATATTACACAGGTTATTCACGCCAATTTAAGAATAAAGACGTAATAGAATTACTTATCTATTAAACAAGGTGGGCAC
This sequence comes from Rhinella marina, assembly GCA_900303285.1. Classification (NCBI taxonomy): domain Eukaryota; kingdom Metazoa; phylum Chordata; class Amphibia; order Anura; family Bufonidae; genus Rhinella; species Rhinella marina. The sequence goes on along the minus strand of ONZH01006975.1, from coordinate 149,034 downwards.
CATTCAAGTAGACAGCTCTGTGCTCTACACAGGGTATTGATGCAAACTCCTAAAAATCCCTTACAGAGCCTGCACTGCGCTGCAGTCTCCCTATGCTCTCCCTTTGCCCTCCCTACAGTGCCTGAAAACTCTCCCTACGATCCCCCTGCACTGTCCCTATCCCAGATTATACTATTAAAAGCTTTGTAAAAACACTTTCCCTAGAACTTGTCACATCTTTTTTTATGCTCGGTTCAGAGACCTGGCAGGATGAGGCTTTTGATAGGGCTGTCACATAACAGGGGCTGGCTATCTGCTGATTGGATGGTTACATGGCATTATGGGTGATCCCTCATCCTCTGGATTCTTACTTTCACTTTGCAACATGTGCAGTAGCCATTTTAGAAAAAATCTGATTCGTTACCACAAAGTGTGAGGAAATTCAGAATTATGGCGATTCCAATTTTTCTTGAAATTCGGATCAAATTCCACTTTGTTAACTTCTATGCTCTCAACACTAATGATGACAACTGTTCTGCTTATGGTTGTGGCCTGACTGATACAATGAAGACTGGGAGAATGAGGACACCAATTGCTGTCCACAGGGCTGCTATAAGGATTTTCAGGGCCCCATATACAGAAACTGGTTCCATATCATCCCTCCCCCAGCCCTTTTCACATTCATATCCATAACATTTTTTTGCGTCAAGCCACTTTACCATAACATCAGTAAGATTTAAATTTCTATGAACTTTTATTTTGTGTATAATGAGGGGAAAATTGCACTATTTTTATTTACGCTGTTTACCAATCACCATAAATAATGCATTTACTTTATTCTAAAGGTTCTTAAAATGATAGGGAACCCAAACAATTTATTGTGATAGTTATTAGTAAGTATGCTACAAAAACAAATTTACCAACCTACACATTTACCAACCTTCACTCACTCAACTGAAATGAATATTAATGAGGCTGCTGATGTCAGAGACCCAGATCCCTGACAGTGGCCCTGGCTGGCCAGTTTGATTTTTCCACTAGATCAGGTGATACCACTTCATGTGCTGCAATAAAGCCATGGTGCCTATTAGTGTTGAGCGAAGTGAAGCATTCAAAGCAGAATTTGGTCCAAAGTTTAGGAAAACTTCGATTTACAACAAAGCCACATTTCCTTGCGCTTCATGGTTACAACTCAAGTTTTCCTAAAATGGCAGCTGCACATGTTACAATACAAAGCAAAAGTAAGAAGCTGAGGAACGCGAGATCACCCATAATACTGTGCAGCCAGCCACGTCCTGTGATGTCACAGCCCTATAAAACCCTAATCCTGCACCATCACTGCTTTTTTACTGTAAGCTGAGCATAGGGAGAGACATGGCAAGTGCTCATGCGCTTTTTTAAAAAGGAATATTGGAGAAGAAAAGTGCAAGGAGAGTGCAGAGAAAGTGCAGGGAGATCATAAGGACTGTTTTTTGAGACTCTAGGGAGAGTGTAGGGAGACAGCAGGTTGAGTGTATGCCACTCACGTCAGTGCCGAGAAAAGGGTGCGTGGTGTGGACATGCAAAAGGGCAGGCCACCAGGCCCATCTCCTTTATCATTTTCAACCTGAAAGGAACTGAATCTCAAAAGGTTCACTCATCTCTAGCTAGGATACGTTTCTTCCATTCTTTTTGAGGATCAATAGGATTTTTAAGCTTACCATACACAAGAGTGAATGATATGTATGATACTCACAAATGATCTCATGCGTATAGGCGTCTAGGATGTCAGGAGAAAGAAGGATTGGGCAGTTTGGATTTGAGCCCAATCCTTCGTTCTGGTGAGATATATGCTGCTGCCAAAGGCATATGGCTGCAGCTTGTTTCCCTCTTCCCCTTTAAAAAAAACATGCACATGCTTTCAGGCCAATTGATACCTCATGTGCATGACTGGAGCAATATGCTGGGCCATGGGGGAGACATGGTGGATGCAGAAGCTGGTGAAGATGGAAGTGGCAATGAGGGTAGTTGTGGTCCTCATGGTGTCTAATGTCTCTAGCACTCTCCAATCCACGTGAGCAGTGGTTGAAGGGCATGTCTTACTTCCATAGGGGTGTACCCTGGGTTTTTTTGGGGCTCCTTTCTGGTGGTGGCTGAAGTGCCCTAGATGTTAGGTAGATGGGTACAAGGCAGGAGGGCAGACGTAGGGGAGTGGCAGATGATGGAGTCAATGACCAGGCCTATATGGTTATAATAAATAAAGTCTTTTTTCTTTACTGCGTTGATGATGGGAGTTCTGAGGTATATAACACAGCATGTCAATGATGGTACTAATCCTACCCAAGTCTCTCTCTAGATACACTTTGCAATCTTCCCAAAATAATCAGAGACATGCAATTCTGTGATTATTAACACTTTCTACAATGCCCTGTCTGTGGGATGCAGCCCTTAGATTTGGGTGGCCAGTCCATCTCTGAAGCGTTGTTGGTGAAGGAGGCAAATAACCCTTTCCACATGCAATAAATTCTATTGCCAATGGCTGTACTGTTTGCCTTGCATGTCCTTTAAGTGGTTCTCAACCATCAAAGAAAATGTCTGTTCTCTTTCTCTCAGGGGTATTTTCTCAGTTCAGTTGCTTCTCTGTCAGTTTTCATTCTCAGGATCTTCTTGGACTATGCCTAGTTAGGAGCAGCTACCAACAGGCTGCAGTCAATCTCATATGCACCTTCTCCCATGCAGGCTGCAGCCAGGCTGTTCTGTAAGATGACCAAAACTTACCAGGGGGCAGGTCCAGCCTGTCTCCCTGCAACCTAAGACTGTAAGTGTTAATTGTTGAATACCTATAAACAATCACTTGGGATTCACAATACACAAGAAAAATAATAGCTGCCAAAGTATTTAAGTACTTTGGCAATAAATCACAATATTATCTGTTGCTCCCCCTTACCTGCTTCTGCTCTCTCTGTTCTGTTTCCCTCACTAGTGTACTGAATTTTAAAAGGAAAATTTTCAAAGGGAAATCGTGTGTGCCATTTGGAAGAAGACTTTTTGTGAAATTTCTAACAAATCTGATTAGTTTTGAATTGATTCGCTCATCTCTAATTAGCAGCAAGTGCATTCTTTATTTCTTTTGTATAACTGGTTTAGGCTAGGGATACACGTGTCACGTGACAAAAAGGGTACAACTAGATTGTGACATTCATGTCGCACTAATGTCGCCCAACATTTTTTGTAAAGATAGTCAATTGCAACACAACAGTCACAAAGAAATCCAACTTGGATGAATTTTTTGCGGCTGTGGTGTCGCAATCACAACATGTCACATGTTGCAGTGCAATACTATTGACTATCATTATAAAAAATGTTGCGCAATGTCACACAACACATGTGGCGTGTAGCCCTAGCCTTAAAGAGGCTCTGTCACCAGGTTTTAACCTATGTATTTTAATACATAGGTTAAAACCCCTTAAATTGCACTTTTTTTAACATACCTGTATTGCAGAGTATAGCGCAGCGGTTGTGCTGAAAAAAGAACTTTAAACATTATGCTAATGAGCCTTCGGAGCACCGGGGGGCGGGCTCTTTCCTCCTGAGCACCGCTTCTTCACCGCCCCCCCGGGCCCGAGGCTCTCCTCCTTGTCTTTGGTAACGCCCCTTCTACAACAAGATTGACAGCGCTAGACTGTTTGGCCTAGCGCTGAATTCCCGCGCCTGCGCAGTGCGATCGCGTCGGCGCGTGCGCAATAGCGCTTGCAATGCCAAACACTGCAAGCGCTTCCATCTTTGTGCGCACGTGCTGTCACTTCCGCGCCTATCACAAGCTTGGCTGCTGGTAGCTCTGGGAAAGTATGTCCCATGGCAGTTTTTTCCATAGTGCCAGCAGACAAAAAACATTGTCATGTGCAAGATCTGCTTCAATACAGTGTCCTTGTCATCATCAGTTACTGCTTCTCCGTTTTTGAATACAACTTTGCTCCGTTTTCAGTCATTGATATCAAAATGTGTGGTCATGAAACAACTATAAGCACCCAGCAATCCAATGGTGTGCAAGCTGAACTCCGACCTGGTCAAGTTGCTTGCGGTGCTGTCATTGCCGTACCACTTCGTAAATTCCGCTGCCTTTAGGCAAATGATGGCGTATATTCAACCTCAACAGAAGATACTTAGCCACCATTATTTCTCAAAACAAAGCCATCTCCGCTTTGAACTCTCACTGCCTGCGCCCTTAGGCTATGCTGAAGGTAAAGAGTGGGCAGAGGTTATTTGCCTCTCGTGACTTAGACGGGGTGGGGCAACAGCGCTGTTGAGGGCATAGTGTATGAACGGAGGAAAGGCGTATTTGGGTTCTGCAGGGTGGCCGGCCTGGGCACTTGATGGGGACGTTCCTAGGCACCTTTGAATAAAAATAACGGCCCTCTGAGCACCAAAATGCCTCCTTAGGATATGGATAAAAGGATTTTATGAACATATAATACCAGCTCCAAAGAAAAAGAAAAACCTATGGAAAGAAGGTATGTGCTGTAAGGACATAGTTTTAGTTTAATATCGATTCTCTAGCTGACAGATTCCCTTTAAGCATCTTGCTGCTGCCTACCATTGTGTTAGCAGGTAGTATTTGCTTTTAGATTTACGGTGGGCCCTTAGAATAAATTTTATTGGTGGGCCCTAGGCACCCCAGTCTGACACTACATAAGACGCAGGATTCAGCAATGTATCAGTCACCATAGTTCACAGTGACACTAAACCCCTTAGTCCACAAAATATATAAGGGAAAAAATGACGAATAAAAGGAATAAATTATGGTCATAATAGTATTAAAACGTTCTCCGCCTCCCTAACAGAGGAACAAAGATATAAAAAAAAATGTAAAAATATAAAAATCTCAGTCAACAGGCTTACATAGATCTGGGGACAGCTGGAACAAATTCCAACAAAATACTTCCCCTAGAGTAGTAAGATAACTAGTATCTAGTTAAGTAAAGTAGAAATATGAAGTGAATCTGGGGTTATATGAACAATTAAAGGGGTACTCTGGTTATCATAAATATAACTTATGTTTTAGACTAATTCATCATCAATAATTACCTAATATAATGTCAATTTCACATATTTAGCGTTCAGTAGTTATACAAGTAGTTTTCTTCCTCTGCTACCCACTGTGTTTCATCATAAATTACCATGCCGTAGAACTGTAGTTCTGAGCCTTTGTTCACCATGCTCAGTGTGTCAATTCTCTAGCTAAATGTCTTGTGAAACAAAGGGAGTGTTAAAGTGTTGTGATTACTGAGTAGAGGGGGTGTGACTGAGCAGTATATCAGGCAGCCAATCAGTAAACATCAATACTCACAGCAGGAAAGCTATGGATTGTGGGGATTGTAGTTTTGTGAGGGAAGGTCAGGCGCCATGACAATCTCAGTGTGTTGCAGGCTCACAGAGCAGCTAGACAAATGGATTGCAAGGTAAATTGAATCTCTGGTTATATGTATAGGTTTGGGTTCTGGTTTGATCACATCTTGCAGCCTTAATGCAGTTTTTCAAAAATAAAGTAACTTTACTGGAATACCCCTTTAAGGAGGGGGGAAGAAGCAACTTCATAAAGGTGATGCAAACCTACCCTTCTAATCACCCCGACAGACGGCAAATCAAATAAAGCATGGATAGTTTAACTATTCATTCAGTCCCATTGGAGAGACTGTTTTAATTCTATAGATACTGGGTTTCTTTTATAACAATTTTCCTATTCCAGTCTCCTTTGCGTGAGGATTTCTCTGACACATTCCATTTTCCCTGTCCCTTGGACTCCTGGGCAGCAGATTGGAACAGACTGGCCCAGTTTGCTCTTGCTGTACTGTCTTGCCCAGGCTCCAGTGTCATCTCTTTTGCATATTGTCCTCCACAAGTATACAAAACATCACATTGATCACAATGAATGAGGCATGCATCCGTGATGATTTTCAAACCCCTCAGTTAGGTAAATTAATAAATCTGTCATTGTTGATAGTGGATATTCATTGCGAGTCCAAATATGCCACTGTGGCTATCTGCCTGACATCATGTTCTGAACTGTATGGCTGCTGCTACTACTCCCCTACCACTACCCCAACACAGTCGCACATCTACTGCCAGTCCACTACTACTACCCTTACACAGCCACACATCTACTGCATTGTCTGTTATGGTTCCATGACGTACTGTTACTGCTGCTGCTACTATTGCTGCCATTATTACCCCTACACAGCTTACCCCTTCTACATTCACATTGTACTGCTGCTGCTCATAAGACAAATAGAATTTATGAATGTTTGTTCTGAATAAGCTACTTCTTCTGCCCAAGCATGAAAAGATATAATAAAATATTTACAAAAATGTGAGGGGTATACTCACTTTTGTGAGATACTGTATCAGTGTCATTCTGACATTAATTACTATTGCTGGGATTGTGTTAAAAAGCTTAAAAAGTGAGCAGATGAGTGAGAGAATTTTATTTTAATGTAAAAAGTCCTTGGGGACCTGAAAGCATCATATACCAATTTTTAGGCCAATGGGAGCACTTTTTATTTGGGTATAATCAATTCAGAACTTTTTGTTCTGACCAGTTTGTTAGAATCGGACCCGAAAAAACTTCAAGAAATTCACTCATCTCTACTGCGAATTCTTGCAGATAGGTTGATATCTGAATGAGTTAGTTGCAGCTAACTGTATACATTTCTCATAATCTTTCATTCATGGCTTGTTCCTACTAGCTTTAGTTTAGTGCTTAAACTATCAAACTATATCAGGTTACAATAGCTGCTAAGCACAGCAATGGACTGTTTATTTGCTCAAGCAATGATTTTAATAACCATAGGTTTTAAAATCCTGACCAGCTTTCCCTATTGACATGACATAAACGGATGCATTTTCTCACCTGGACACCGAGGAGTTTTATGTACGACTGCAGTCCCACTGAGTGGACGACCATTTGGAGATACACACCAACAGTATCCTGTGTAACTGTGACACTGTACCTATAAACAGACCAAATGCTTCCGTTAGTTATTATATTTCACTACTAAAAAAAATCATACCATGACTTTTGTAAAAAAAATAATAAGAAACACTGCAATTGAGTACTTAAAAATGTTAGCATTTTAATGATGCTCATATTTTAAAATTCTATGTCACAAAAGTTTCTTGAAAGAAGTTAATGAAATATTTGCAGTATTTTAACCTCTTAAGGACACAGCATAGTTTGGTACCAAATTTCACAAGTCGTAATAGTTCTTGTTTTATATAGAGCAAGTTATATTTTTTTAATGGCACCATTTTGGGTATATCAGATGAACTGCATAAATTTTTGAAAAAAATTGGGGTAAGAAAGTATGAAAGATCAACACATTTCTGCCTTTTTTTTAGGGTTTTGTTTTTATGGTGTTTGCCGCACTGTATTTTCTATTAAATTTTTGGGGAGGTGAGGTAACAAAACAAAACAAAAAAAAAAAAACAATTCTGCCAATGTGATTTACTTTTTTTTTATAACTTTCACTTTTCGAATTAAATAATAGGATACTTTAATATTTCTGGTTCGCTGTGGATGAAGCAGCAGGACAACTTCCCAATGTCAGGGCTGTATTCAATGATGTAAATATGATGTAAATAATGATGGCTGCATTACACCAACAGATTATCTGACAGATAAAGCTAACCCAAAAATGTTCTTCAATTACATAAATGGTAAAAAGTATAAATCTGAATCTGTCGGCCATTTACAGTAAGTAAGAGTAATGAGAGGGGAGTGAGAGCAATGAGGAGAAAGCAAAGCTATAATTTTTTTTCCACTGTATTTACTGAGGAAACTAAACTGTCAGATGAAATGCAGAGTGTAAAAGTAAATTCCCCATTAAAAATGCCTGGTCTGACCCAGGAAGAAGTACAGCGGCCTCTTAAACAGATTAAAATGGACAAATCGCCAGGACCAGATGGCATACACACCCTTATCCTAAAAGAATTAAGTAATGTCATAGCCAGACCATTATTTCTGATATTTAAGGACTCTAGACTGACAGGGAGTGTTCCACATGCAGGTGCGTTGCTAGGTTAAAGCATTCAGGGCCTGGGTCCCTGATGTTTTGTCCCAGGCCCCGAATGTCCCACCTGCCTGCTAGATACAACTGTATTGCCATCCTTAGGACGGCAATACAATTGAATCTAATGCCCTGGAAGATCTGAAGGACCTGTGGTGACATCACAGGTCATGTGATCAGCTTTAAATGTAGTAGCTGAACAGGATCTGCGATGATGTGGGGTCATGTTATTTACATGGGACTGTATTGTTAATGGTGAGTGTAGGAGGGAGTGATGTTATTTATATGGGACTTAATGTTGGAGGGGGCTGGGGCAGGGTGATGTTATTTACATGGGACTGTATGTTGGAGGTATGTTGGTGGGGGGAATGATGTTATTAACATAGGACTAAAGGCTGGGGTGATGTTTACATCGGATTGCATGTAGGAGGTGGCTGGAGAGGGGGGATATTATTTATTTGGGACTGTATGTTGAAGGCGGCTAGGGAGGAGGTGATGTTATTTACATAGGACTGTATTTTGGAGGCAGCTGTAGATAGAGAGGGATGTTATTTACATGGGACTGTATATTGGAGGGGGCTGGAGAGATAGTGTGATGTTAATTACATGGGACTCTATGGGGAGGGAGGGAAATAGTGTTATTTACATGGGACTGTATGTTGGAGGGGCTGAAGGGAGGGGAGTGATGTTATTTACATAGGACTGTATTTTAGAGGGGGCTGGAGAGATGGTGTGATGTTATTTACATGGGACTGTATGGTGGAGGGAGAAATATAACTACAGGGGGCACTATAGGGGGCATTATGAATATTGGGGGCACTGCAGGGAAAATCATTAGAACAGTAAGGGGTAGTATAAATACTGGGAGCACTGTAGGGGTATTATAGTTGTTCTTATTACTAATGGGGTCTCTATAGGAGGGACATATAGATCCGCCTTATTTCTACTAAGCACTATGGGGGTCTTATTACTGCTGAGGGTATATAGAGAGCTTTATTACCACTGGGGGACAATAGGGGGCCTTATTTCTACTGGGAGCTCTGTGAGGGTATTATTAATAGTGGAGGGCTCTTCTACTAATGGAGGCACTCTTGGGGAGTATTATCAATGTTGGGGGCAGTATTACTATTCGTATTACTATGAGGAGCACTATTACTATGGGGGGCACTGATATTTCTTCAGGATAGTATTTGGGGTATTGGGGAGCACAGCGAGCAGCAGGATAACATAGTTGGGACTCCAGGTTGGGGGATGATGAAATGTGAGGAAGCTAAGATGTCCATGTGTCACACTCTGCAGAGATGAGGCGGCTGAGATAAGTTGTCTGGACCGAATGGAGAAGATGATGACATAGAAGATCTACATCAGAGGAGACATCACCTGGGAGGCCCTGGATGTGAGAGGTATGGGGTGCTGTATAGCTGTATAGCGAATACAGCAAAATGCAAAGGGGGGGTGCGACTTAGAGAACTGGGCCATATTCATTGGGGCTTGGGGCCTGGATCTTCTGAGACCCTAGCAATGCCCCTGTCCACAGGATTGGCGCATAGCAAATGTGGTGCCAATATTCAAAAAGGGTTCAAAAACAGAGCCCGGAAATTATAGGCCAGCAAGTTTAACATCTGTCATGGGTAAACTGTTTGAAGGTTTTCTAAGAGATGCTACAGTATCTTGGACTACCTCAATGAAAATAAGCAAATAATGCCATATCAGCATGGCTTCATGAGGAATCTGTCATGTCAAACTAACTTAATCAGTTTCTATCAGGAGGTAAGTTCTAGACTTGACCATGGCGAATCAATGAATGTTGTTTATCTGGACTTCTCCAAAGCATTTGACACTGTACCACATAAAAGGTTAGTACATAAAATAAGAATGCTTGGACTGGGAGAACACATCTGTATGTGGGTAAGTAACTGGCTCAGTGATAGAAAACAAAGGGTGGTTATCAGGAGCGGACTGGTAACTTAAAGTGGCCCTGGAAAAAATACTAAAAGTGGCCCCATTTTGAAGTTGGGTCCAAATTCATAGAAGGCAGGGCCAGCTATACCATATTGTGGCACATTATACCACCCCCAAAGAGCCAAATACCACAGTCCATCACAAAATACTGCCAGCAGCACAAAATACATCCCCAAAAACTTCCACTGGCTGACCAGGAAGACTCAGGAGGCCCCCTGGGCATTGGCCTACCGGGAAATTTCCCTGTAAGGTCTATGGCCAATCCGCCCCTGGTGGTTATTAACGGTACACACTCAGATTGGGTCACCATCACTAGTGGGGTACCACAGGGGTCAGTATTGGGCCCTATTCTCTTCAATATATTTATTAATGATCTTGTAGAAGGTTTGCACATTGAAATATCCATTTTTGCAGATGACACTAAACTGTGTAAAGTAATCAACACAGAAGAGGACAGTATACTGCTACAGATGGATCTGAATAGAGTGGAGGCTTTGGCAGAGAAGTGGCAGATGAGGTTTAACACTGACAAATGTAAGGTTATGCACATGGGAAGGAATAATGCAAGTCACCAGTACATACTAAATGGTAAAACACTGGGTAACACTGACATGGAAAAGGACTCAGGAATTTTAGCGAACAGCAAACTAAGCTGTAGAAACTAGCATCAGACAGCTGCTGCCAAGGCCAGTAAGATAATAGGTTGCATCAAATGTTGCATAGATGCCTGTGATGAGAACATAGTCCTGCCACTTTACAAATCACTAGTCAGACCACACATGGAGTACTGTGTACAGTTCTGGGCTCCTGTGAACAAGGCAGACATAGCAGAGCTGGAGAGGGTTCAGAGGAGGGCAACTAAAGTAATAACTGGAATGGGTGGACTACAGTACCCTGAAAGATTATCAAAATTAGGGTTATTCACTTTAGAAAAAAGACGACTGAGGGAAGATTTAATAACTATGTATAAATATATCAGTGGTCAGTACAGAGATCTCTCCCATCATCTATTTATCCCCAGGATTGTGACGAGGGGACATCTTTCGCTTCTGGAGGAAAAAAGGTTTGTACACAAATATAGAAGAGGATTCTTTATTGTAAGAGCAGCGAGACTATGGAATTCTCTGCCCGAGGAGGTGGTGATGTTGAGTTCACTAAAAGAGTTCAAGAGGGGCCTGGATGTATTTCTGGAGGGTAATAATATTACCAGTTATAGTTACTAGAGAGGGGTCGTTGACCTACGGAGTTATTCTGATTGCCTGATTGAAGTTGGGAAGGAATTTCTTTCCCTAAGTGAGGAAAATTGGCTTCTACCTCACAGGGGTTTTTTGCCTTCCCCTGGATCAACTTGCAGGATAACAGGCTGAACTGGATGGACATATGACTTTTTTCGGCCTTATAAATTATGTTACTATGTTAGATTTTCTGACCAATCATTGGTCACATGGCCATTTTCACACACATACGCGCACACACACACACACGCACACACACATCTTTTGTTATACACATCAACTATTGGTCTGATTGGCCAGAAATTGATCAGATAATCTGTTGGTGTAATACAGCCCTAAGAACTATCTTCAGCATAAAGAAGAACAAATAGCCCTGGAAGTCATGATATTGCCCCTACAGAGCCTCATCTCAACATTATTCAGTCTGTCTGGGTTTACATGAAGAGACAGAAGGATGTGTGCATCCACAGAATATCTGTGGTTAGTTCTTAAATATGTTTAGGACAAACTTGCCGAATTCCTTCAAAAAGTTTGTGTACGCCAAACATTGATTTTATTTAGATTTTTTGTTCATTAACTTTGCATTTTGTTAACTGAACAACAAACATAAAGAACAGACAGAAATTCATTTTTATATACGAAGAATTTTGTTTGGTGGCTCACCTCTGCTCAAAAAGTGGATCCGGAGGTGCTACTATCTTGTGACTATACCCGTAGTCACTGTGTAGAAGGGTTTATAGAATATATGTTAGATGTGCACACTTCTTACCTGTTGTGCATGGACATGAAAATTTAAAGAAAAATCAATAAAGGTGGATTATTTCTTTTTTAAAAATGATGGTTTATTATTGGGTTTACATCTATAACTTGTATTATGTTTGTTGCATAAATATTTAATAAAGTCCTAATTGTTGTATGATGGCTATTAAAAGGTTGGTCTTTTTAATAATAAACAATGATAGTCAAAATAGACAAAAAAGATATATATATGGTAAAAATGAGAAGTAAAAAATAATAAAAAGTGATCAGAAAATAGTCCCAACTCGTAATAAAAAAACAAAAAATACATGCATGTATAAAAATGTTTTGAAGAGTTTAAAAAAAGGTATGATAATTCAGTACATTACCAGTATGGGGTTTTCAGGCAATAAGCCCCTCTGTTTTCAGGCAATAAGCCCCTTTATGAGGAAGGGACATACTAGCCCCGAAACGCGTCTGGTGAAACAGGACCTATTCTGGAGAGACTATTAGTGCTCACCCAACGAGCAATCCTTTTTCGACGTTCCAACTACAGAGCACATAATTGCGGTGATTTACTGGAAAGCTCCGCATATCATTACATCGACAGTACGCTGTCTGAGAAATTCCAGCATCCATTGCAGCGCTGATTGCACGCTGAATATTACATCAAACTACGGAGGAGAGCTGTCGGATACCCCCGTTACATCTACAGCGCTGATACAGTACTACCTGAAGGGAATTACATTGGCTACATTTACAGCGCTGTCGGCCTGGACGCGGAGTCGGCATCACCCATCTGCAAAGCGCGCGCCCACGTGGGACGCCACGGAGGCCGCGATTTTGCTCACTTACATATAGACTGTAAGTACCAGTAAACTTATAACTAAGAACTGACAATACCATCTTCCAGCCTATTTTCCAGCATACCCCTATACCACACCTGCCTGTCATCGTGTTGTGGGACGCTGAGACCATCATAGAACGGCTGAATTCTATTTCAAACAAAAGGGTTTTACCTGAATATAAAGGGGCTTATTGCCTGAAAACAGAGGGGCTTATTGCCTGAAAACCCCATACTGGTAATGTACTGAATTATCATACCTTTTTTTAAACTCTTCAAAACATTTTTATACATGCATGTATTTTTTGTTTTTTTATTACGAGTTGGGACTATTTTCTGATCACTTTTTATTATTTTTTACTTCTCATTTTTACCATATATATATCTTTTTTGTCTATTTTGACTATCATTGTTTATTATTAAAAAGACCAACCTTTTAATAGCCATCATACAACAATTAGGACTTTATTAAATATTTATGCAACAAACATAATACAAGTTATAGATGTAAACCCAATAATAAACCATCATTTTTAAAAAAGAAATAATCCACCTTTATTGATTTTTCTTTAAATTTTCATGTCCATGCACAACAGGTAAGAAGTGTGCACATCTAACATATATTCATTTTTATATACATAAGATATATATATATGTACTTTTGCTTGTACTATACACTGTAATACTTCTATTCAGTATTACAGTTCATAGTTACTCTGACAGGTACTCTGTTACATCCTGCCAGGATATGTCAGGCCTGGGGGCCTTCAGAAATCCCCCGGCTACCATGCAGAATACTTAAATTCATGGGATGTCGATCAGAGGACAGAGCTCTCTCCCTATGAATAACTGCTCAGATGCTGCAGTCAATATTGGCTGTGATAATTGAAAACCAAGTGCCAGCTGTATAATATAATTGGCACCTGCAAATGATGGCATGGACACACCTCCTGAGCCATCACCATGACATACCATTAAAGCAGAGTTAACTACCAGCATTCATCATGCAATAGTATATCACAGAGCAAAGTAGGGTTAAAGGGAGACATAAAAAAGGAATGTGTATTGATATATAGTTTTGAGTATATTGATATATAGTTTTATGGTAAAAGATTCAGTCCTAGCAGTGACATACAGCCTTCCTGCTATGACTGTTCATACAGCGATAGCTGTCCATTACTCATAGGGCCGCCTCCTTGACTTCAAATTCCAAAATGAGTCGGAATTCAAACAAATGAAATACAACTCATACTGAATCTTTTTCAACAAAACTATACATCACTCTGGTCCGCTCCTCCTGCTCTATAACACGCTGCCGGCAGATTATTTTGTATTTTCATGGTGACATGTTCCATTTAAAATATTACCATCATTATTATCATCATAATATTGTATTTCATAAAGCTTCATGAGTCATTACAGAAATTGCAATATTTCTCAACATGCGGGGATATCATATAAATGCCTATTCTTGTCCTCAATTGCAGACAAGAATAGGACGTGTTCTATTCTTTTTGCTGGGCCGTGGCATGGAGCAATGGATGCGGACAACACACGGTGTGCTGTCCATATCTTTTGCGGCGCAATAGAAATGAATGGGTCCATATCTGAGCAGCAAAATATGCGGCTCGGATCCCGCATAAACTACTGTCGTATGAAAGAACCCTTAGACAAAGGCCCTGATCTATCATGCCTTCACTCTAAATTTCAGGATTCAAAAAGTCACAAAATGGGGCTTTTGCAACTTTTTTAACTCAATTGCAGGAAATTATGTGCCCTTTTGCATTTTTACACCACCCACTCCAGCTCTGAAATCTGGGTGGAAAAGTTGGTGTGGGTAGCTATGCTAATGCATTTCACTCCAGATTTATCACTAAGACTTTTGTAAAAAGTTACAATCTCACTCCAGTAGGAGGGTGGAGTAGGGAAAGCTGTAGTAGCTTTTCTAGACAAACGTTTAAAGGGTTTAAAGACTATATACACTTTCGGAGGCAATTTTAACTCATTTTGGGCTAAGAATCATATTTTCAATTGTTTTTTATTAAACATATTAAGCAATTCTGTTACAAAGGGTTAACTGTTTGGCTGTGTGAATCCTACCTTTTACTTTCACTTTGTGCTGGTCATCTATTAACCTTTATCTCTAATTTACTAAGAGGTCATAAACACTTATTTAGTCCACATTCTTATCAGTAAGGTAAGAACTGAGCATTATTGAGTGTTTATAATGTCAGTGATCAGAGATAAGGAGCCTGACATATTAACTGGCTGACTGAAGAGAGAGAAAATTCTGATGCCTCCATTAGAGCATCTCAGCCCTGTACAGAAAAAGGGCTCCATATTTGTAATAAAGAACAAAGTGTACATAGCCTTTAAAGATTACAGATTTATCAAACAATATGCAACATATGACATGTGTGGCATAAAGTACTCAATGCAGACTCAAGCAAAACTGACTTCAAATATTGCCTTCATTTTCCCCATACTGTGTAATTTACAGATTCTTCAAGAATTTCAATATATGCTGTATATACTGTATATTAGGTGCTAAACCCAGAGATCCAAGAAACATTTGAGCCCAATCACCTTATCCCTTGTGGAAAGATAAGCATGTATGAACAAAAGATAAATCAACCAAGACAAGGGGGTATGCTATGCATCTAGAGTAAAGGAAACAAGGTTTTCTTTACTGTAAGAGTAGTGAACTCTGCCACAAGATGCTGTGATTGTTGATTCATTGAGTTCAAGGGGGTCCTGGATGCCTTTCTTTAGTTTTGTGAACTAAATTGATGGAGATGGGTGAAAAACCCAGGGATTTATTCTGATCGCCCACTTCATTATTCATAAGAATTTGTTTTGCTAATATGAAACAACTGGCAACTCTCAGTAGTATTATATATGAAGGTTGAACTTGAAGGACATGTCATTGTTCTAACTTGTCAAGTTTGATAGTAAACATTTATGTTGCATATACGTAGTAAGTAAAGTATCAGATGCAGTAAGGTTACATTAAAGGGGTTGTCTCATCTCACTGTTACTATGGCGATATGAGACAAAATCCTGACACTAGCTGACCGTGAAACAGCAGAGGGCTCCAGCGCGCACTGTTTCAGTAGCTCCCATTGTGGTTCATTAGAACTACGGAAATTGTGTAGCACAGCAAGCTATGGTCTTTCTGAGTTAGGGAAACTGCATGGCTTGTTGTGCCATGCTGTTTCCATAACTCTCATGCACTGCAATGGTAGCTACTGAAACAACAAGCGGTGGAGCACTCTACTGTTTCCCGACAGGCTAGTGGTCAGGACTGTGTCATCTCCACTTAGTAATGGCAAGATGAGACAATCACTTTAACATGTCTAGAAAAACTGGACACTGATGCACTCCTCTGGATCCCCATGGACTATATTGGGATCTGACAGGTTTCCGGCATAAATGCCAACTTTCTGTGCAATGGTGTCCTGCTATGATTTATGTCATTCTGTTGACCTCACTATTGAGCTTGAGCAATGTGCATGCAAAAACAGATCCTCAAGGTAATTGGTATGTACGCATATATGCACACTGAGACAAATGTTCACTCAGTTGATACATTATATAGGCAAGTTTCACTCACATACAGCTGGAGGCATTATGAATGTACTTAATAGACACAGTACACTGAGCATCTATAACATTAAAACAACCTGCATAATATAGTATACATTGAGGGGTGGGGCCTCCATGGATCAGACTTGTCTTTCCAGCACATCTCAAAGACACTTGATCAAATTGAGATCTAACAAACATGTTAACTCCAATCCAATTCAAACCCTTTGTATCTCTTTTTCATTATTCTTTTTTTATATATATACTTTAAAGTTGTATGTATACACAATGCAATGAACTAAGCTAATCCCTCAAAAATTATAAGAAAAAAAAGGAATCCTTATTTCTACACCTCAACTTTAATCCAACTTCAATACTTTCCCAACTTCGCCATGAACGCTGGGAAACAGGACTCTAGGTGGGACTCTGGGAGGTGGGTATTAGTTATTTTATTCTTCACTGGCCACTTGGGGACATTACTACTGATGCCATTTCTACTAGAGGTGCACTGTGGGTAACACTACTACTGGAGGACCACTGTGAGGCACATTACTATTCAGAAACACCAGACATAGTACGAGGTGACACTGGGGGATGTTAGTACTGAGGAGGTACTGGAGACATTACTACTGGGAGGAAGTTACTGGAGGCACTTGGGAAAATAATCACTGTGTGGGAATTTACTACCGGGGGAACTGTGGGGGACATTACTACTATAGGGTACATTACTACTGGTGGGGCACTGCACATTACTACTAGGAGGAGCACACTACTGGGGAGCACTTAGTGACAAAACTACTGGAGGGGCACTGTGGGGGACACTACTACTGGGGGGACATTACTGGAGGGGCACTGGGAGACATATCTACTAGGAACACAGTGGGGGACATTCCTACTTGGGGGGTACTGTGGGGGACATTACTAGCAGCATTATAGGAGACATTACCTGGGCCACTGTAGGGGGATTTTTAATAGTAATGTCTGTATAAGGGACATTACTGGAGGCACTGGGTATTTTTAACACTGGGAACAAAAGGGGTATTTTTAATAACAGGGCAGTATGGTGGCATTACTAGAGGCACTGGGGACATTGTAATACTGGGGCACTAGAGGGGGTATTCCTGGGGCATTTTTGTAATATGGTGGCGCTTTTCAAGGGCATTACTGGAAGCACTGGCTCTGTGCAACAAACTCTGCAGAGAGAAGCTATGGCTGAAGGAATTTGTCATAGTGGTCTGGGCTGAACTGAACTGAGAAGATTAGGAAAAAGAACGTCTACATCAGAGAAGGTGCCACTAAATGTAAGAAGTATGTAGTCCTGGCAGGCAAAATGTTGTTGGTAGAGCTGGCTCCCTGCTGTGACCTGCATCTCACCTCCTCAGCCCCCTCCTTACCTAGCATATAGACACATAGTTGTTTAGGTTGGAAAAAGACAAAAGTCCATCAAGTCCAACCTGTAATCCTGCTATATTGATCCACAGAACAAATCCCTGGCTCAATGTCCTTCTTCCTTTTGAAAAGGGGTTTGGCCAAAGAGAAAGGGTGTGTAGAACAAGATTTCTATATATTGTAATAAGCCTCAATGTTATTTTGAATTAAAAAGGCATCTAAACCTCATTTGAAGCCATCTACTGTATTTTCTGTGACCAGCTCCTGTGGCAGGCTATTCCAGAGATTCACAGCCGTTAATGTAAATAATGCTTGTCGCCTCTTGACTGAATCTTTTTTTCTCCAGGGGTAGGGAGTGGGCCTTGTTTTTTTGAGGGGGTTTAACACAGAATAGGTCCCCTCGATATTTTTTGCATGCTCTGTTTATATATTTGTACAGGTTAATCATGTCCCCCCCCCTTAGACGTCTTTTTTCAAGGTTAAACAAATTCAGTTTGTTTAATCTTTGCTCAGAACTAAGATCTTCCAGGCCCTTTATGAGTTTAGTTGCTCTCCTTTGCACTTTTTCTAACTTCAGGGCATCCTTTATGGACTGGTGCCCAGAACTGAACTGCATATTCCAGGTGAGGCTGTACAAATGCTTTGTATAGTAGCAATATTGCATCCCTGTCCCCCGAGTCCATACCTCTTTTAATACAAGACAAAATTCTGTTCGCCTTAGAGGCAGTTGACTGGCATTGCATGCTGTTATTTAGTCTATGATCTACTAATACACCCAGATCCTTCTCAACAAGTGACTCTCCCAGTTTTACGCCCCCCTGGGACATATGCTGCATTGAGTTTATTAGCCCCGAGGCACATAACTGTCCATTTATCTATATTGAACCTCATTTGCTAAGGAGGCGCAAACAGTAAGTTTGTCCAAGTCAGCTTGTAACTTATTAACATCTTCCATAGACTGGACTGTATTACAAAGTTTGGTGTCATTTGCAAAATAGAAACAGACCCAATTAACCCTATTCCCTATGTCATTAATTAATAAGTTAAATAATAGCTGACCCAGCACCGAACCTTGGGGTACACTACCTATAACCGGAGACCATTCAGAGTAGGAATCATTGACCACAACTCTTTGGATATGATCTTGAAGCCAATTTTCAATACAATTACAAATCATATTTTTTAAACCAACAGACCTCAACTTACCCATTAGGCGTCCATGTGGGATAGTATTAAAAGCCTTTGCAAAGTCCAAAAACACAATATCGACAGCCTTCCCTCTGTCCAGGCTTCTACTGACCTCCTCATAAAAATTAATTAGGTTAGTTTGACAGCTTCTGTCCTTAGTAAAACCATGTTGGCTATCACTTATTATACTATTTACCATTACATAATCCTGTATGTAGGCTCATAGAAGGCCCTCAAATATTTTTCCCACTATAGATGTTAAGCTTATTCAATTGTACTTGCTACCTCTAGGCATGTATTTAACAATATACTTATCCAAAGTAGATTCAAAGCACTCCCACTTAGCATTAGTGTCATTATGTGACAATAGTTGCTCCCACTCTATGTACTGAAGTGTACTTTTTTATATCTTACAGAGAACTTGAGGAGGAGAGAACATGGAAGCTGGTGCGGGCCACCACAGAGAGGCAGCTACTGGGGAGGTATTTAGGGTAAGTATATTGTGCTGCACTGTAATATTTGGTTCGGTCAGGGAAGTAATTTGTCCTGTACTTTGGTATTTGTTGCTGCAGCAGAACCAAATACCAAAGTGCAGCATCATATACTACCCAGCAGAACCAAATACCAAATTGCAGAACAAAATAATACCTCAACAGAACCAAATACCACAAAGCAACCTAAAGTTCTGGTGGGGCAGTATAGTGTGTTTCACTGTCGTATTTGATTCTGTGGGCCAGTATATTGTACTAGACTGTGGAATTTGGTTTTGCTGGAGTAGTTTATTGAGCTGCACTGTGGTATTTGCTTCTGCTGGGGCAGTATATTTTGCTGCACTGTGGTACTTGGTTCTGCTGGGGCAGCTTATCGTGCTGTTGGTATCTGATGCTACTGGAGCAGTATATTGTGCTGCGCTTTGGTATTTGCTTCTGCTACAAAAATCAAATATGAAAGTGTAGCACAATATACTTCCCCTCTATGGTATTACTGGCCCAATCTACTTGTTAGCTCCACCCACTAGAGTTAACCCCGCCTACTCATGGTGGTACCATTCCGTCAATGTGGGCCCTGATAGGAAATATTCAGACTTGGTGCCTAGTGTGGGAAATCCCAAGCCTTGGACGGCAAACAGTGGCTACACAAACCATTAGAAGGCATTTGCATGAGCCAGACATCAGCTTCAGGCGTTCCACGGACTTCACACCACTGTTCTCAAAGGCTATTATGGTTCACAGCAAGACGGCAGTGGAGGCTGTAACAGAGGGCAATATTCTTTAATAATGAGTCCTGATTTTGTCTCGGACACAATGATAGTTAGAGATTGGTTTGGAGATCACATGGACAATGCCATAAAAAGGCCTTCCAAGGGGAACATCACACTGGTCCTACTCCTGGCATTATGGTGTGAGTTGGTATAATGTATGGTAGCTGAAACCATCTAGTCTTCATTTCAGGTACACTAACAGCTAGGTATTACATTGATTTGGTCATGGAACCAGTGGTACAGCCATTTCTTTAAAAGTGTCCCAGGAGCCGTTTTACAACAGGATGCCAGGTTGCATGTTGCTTGTGCTACTGTGAGCAGCCTCACTGAGCATTATATGTACTTCTTTACAATTAATAAGGTGGTGGCAGACAAGAGTTTAGCTACGTATAATTTGATATTTGTGGGCAACTGGTCAAACGCAATGGAGCTCCTTTAGACCGGCTTTATAAGTTCTTTTATACTTGTCTTTAATTCCTACTGCGCTGCCAGAGAATCTGTCTAATTTACGATGAGGTTGGTGAGTGGCCACACCCCGCCAATCCCCGACCTAGCCCTCAACACTTCCTAGGGTAGAGAGCAGTGTAAAAATGCTGCACGCACACGGACTATGACCCCAATGCCTAACAATGCAAGCTCTGGTTGTGGTGATTTGAGGTTACTCTGGAGGCTGACTTTGAAGAGTCCACCCCACAAATGTCAGATGTAATTACATTTCCACAACATGTGCAGCATTTCTCCTTCCTGTGAGTAATCCCTTAGTTTTTATATATTTTCAGAAAATAATGTTAATTTTTGGATGCATAATGTAACCTCAGTTGGACTGTTTCTCACATTTTTTTCAATGTAGTTAATACACCCAACATCACTTTTTGCCTAATACCTATATCAGTGGCGTACTGCCAATATAGGCAGACCACGCAGCTGCTATGGGGCAAGTGGCAGGAGGGGGCCCGGAGTGTATAAAAGGCCCCGCCCCCTATGTCTGCAGACTAAGTTTATATATTATGATCCGATTGCTTATGGCCACCGGGTATTCACACAAAAGTCTCCTCTTCTGTCAATTACGGGCCCTGCTTCCCCTCCGCTCAGGGCCCCCTCCCCCATTGTGCGCACAACCCACGCCCAGCCAGTGACATCCAGCATAGTGCTCTCTCTTCTGTCTGCTGGGTACTGCACTGGCCAATCAGCATTTAGCAGGGAAAAGCTCCTGCTGCTGATTGGCTAGTACAGCACTCACAGCAGGCTCAGCAGACAGAGCTGCGCAGGCGGGTGCAGGCGGGTGCGGGCGGCAATTGTATACCGCACTCACACACTGTCAGCTGCCTCAGTCAGCCACCCACAGGACTGGAGAAAAATACGGACTCCAACAGCCCTGCCCCAGCATCACTGCTGTCGGCCCAGCAGGAAGCAACGCTTCCCCCAGTTATGTCCCAGTACCACCTGACCACAGTCATCACAGCAGTGAGTGTTGGTGACTCTGCTTAAAAAAGTTAATGGGGGAAAGACAGAGAGTAGCAGCAAGCAGAGTTCCCGTGGGGTTGGCAGGACACAGATCTGTATATAAGGCTCATTATTATATAGAGGACTCAGGACAGTGTGCTCCAGTTCCCCCATCCCGCATGAGCTCTGCTTGCTGTTGAATTGCTCATATAGAGTGTGCCCATCCCAACTCAGTCACCATGAAGTTGGGAGGGGAGCCTGGTGCACACTAAGGGTGCATTCACACGACAGTGTTGTGTTTTACGGTCCGCAAATTGTGGATCCGCAAAACACAGATACCGGCCGTGTGCATTCCCAATTTTGCAGAACGCACAGGGCCGGCATTATATAGAAAATGCTCACAGCCCCATCTTTTGTGGATCCTTTGAAATTAATGGGTCTGCACCCATTCTGCAAAATTGTGGAATGGATGTGGACCCATTCATACAGTCATGTAAATGAGCCTTAAGCATCAGCAGCAAGGAGTTCAGATGTGGAATGGTCCAGGGGTGGATAATGGGCAGAGTTAGGGGGGTCCAATTCAGATTTTTGCTATGGGGCCCAATGATTTCTATGTACGCCCCTGCCTATATGGAAGGAATTGTTTACATCCCTCTCCCACTTCTGCACATATGTTGTTTTCTTATCCTTCCCCCCTTCCTCCATTAAATCCTTGTAAATTAATTTCAAAGCAGGGCCTGGACCTGAATACTTTTGTAATTGCACCTAATAAAACATTTTGACAGTTACAGGGAGAGAGCTTCGACACCTTCTCCCCCTTGAGCTGCAACTGAAAGGACATGCCACCTACATGTAAGTAGTGGACTTTAACCCCTTAGTGACCATCAATATGATTAATTGCCAAAGAGAGTAAAACTAACCCTAAAATGTTTTTCAATTATATAAATGGCAAAAAATATAAATCTGAAGGCTTTTGCCCTTTATAAAGTAATGAGGGTGAGTTGCAGAGAGCGATGAAAGCAAAGCTATTAAATATGTTTTTCTCCACTGTATTCACTGAGGAAAATAAACTGTCAGATGAAATGCAGAATATAAAAGTAAATTCCTCATTAAAAGTGTCCTGTCTGACCCAGGAAGAATACAGCGGCGTCTTAAAAAGAATGAAATAGACAAAGTGCCAGGACCAGATGGCCTACACCCCAATATCCTAAGAGAATTAAGTAATGTCATAGCCAGACCCTTATTTCTGATATTTAAAGGGGTATTCCCATCACTAGGATATGCCCCCATTGTCTGATAGGTACGGGTCCCACCGCTGGGACCTGCACCTATATCGAGAACAAAGCGGGGAGCACTGTGCCTGGAGGACCCCGGGTTTTCCGGGGTCCGGCCACCACCAGGCGCAGCTCCCCGCTGCTTCCATAGAAATTAACAGGAGCGCACCACGCATGCGCGGCCACCGCTCCCATTCATTTCAATGTACCCGACGGAAATTTTCGGTGGCCCTATAGAAATTAATGGAGGGTGGCTGCGCATGCGCAGTGTGCCCTCCTTCACTTTGGGGGGGCTCCGTTCTCGATATAGGTGCGGGTCCCAACGGTGGGACCCGCACCTATAAGACAATGTGGGCATATCCTAGTGATATGCCCCAACTGTCTAAGATAGGAATAACCCTTTAAGGACTCTATACTGACAGGGAGCGTTTCACAGGATTGGTGCATAGCAAATGTGGTGCCAATATTCAAAAAGGGTCCAAAAACAGAGCCCGGAAACTATAGGCCGGTAAGTTTAACATCTGTTGTGGGTAAACTGTTGGAAGGTTTTCTAAGAGATTCTATCTTGGAGTACCTCAATGAAAATAAGCAAATAACTCCATATCAGCATGGCTTCATGAGGGATCGGTCATGTCAAACTAATTTAATCAGTTTCTATGAGGAGGTAAGTTCTAGACTTGGCAGGGGCAAATCAATGAATGTCGTATATCTGGACTTCTCCAAAGCATTTGACACTGTACCACATAAAAAGTTAGTATATAAAATGAGAATGTTTGGCCTGTGAGAAAATGTCTGTATGTGGGTAAGTAACTGGCTCAGTGATAGAAAACAGAGGGTGGTTATTAACGGCACACACTCAGATTGGGTCACTGTCACTAGTGGGGTACCACAGGGGTCCGTATTGGGCCCTATTCTCTTCAATATATTTATTAATGATCTTGTAGAAGGTTTGAACAGTAAAATATCAATTTTTGCAGAGGACACTAAACTGTGTAAAGTAATTAACACAGAAAAGGACAGTACACTGCTACAGATGTATCTGGATAGATTGGAGGCTTGGGCAGATAAGTGGCAGATGAGGTTTAACACTGACAAATGTAAGGTTATGCACATAGGAAGGAATAATGCAAGTCACCAGTACATACTAAATGGTAAAACCGACACTGGGTAACACCGACATGGAAAATTAGTGAATTTTAGTGAACAGCAAACTAAGCTGTAAAAACCAGTGTCAGATAGCTGCTGCCAAGGCCAATAAGATAATGGGTTGCATCAAAAGGGGCATACAAGCCAGTGATGAGAACATAGTCCTGCCACTTTACAAATCACTAGTCAGACCACACATGGAGTACTGTGTACAGTTCTGGGCTCCTGTGAGCAAGGCAGACATAGAAGAGCTTGAGAGGGTTCAGAGAAGGGCAACTAAAGTAATAATTGGAATGGGTGGACTACAGTACCCTGAAAGATTATCAAAATTAGGGTTATTCACTTTAGAAATAGTTGACTGAGTGGAGATCTAATAACTATGTATAAATATATCAGGGGTCCGTACAGAGATCTCTCCCATGATCTATTTATCCCCAGGACCATGACTGTGACGAGGGGACATCCTCTGCGTCTGGAGGAAAGAAGGTTTGTACACAAACATAGAAGAGGATTCTTTACAGTAAGAGAAGTAAGACTATGGAACTCTCTGCCTGAGGAGGTGGTGATGGTAAGTTCACTAAAAGAGTTCAAGAGGGGCCTGGGTGTATTTCTGGAGTGTAATAATATTACAGGTTATAGTTACTAGAGTTGGGTCGTTGATCCAAGGAGTTATTCTGATTGCCTGATTTGAGTCGGGAAGGAATTTTTTTTCACTAAAGTGGGGAAAATTGGCTTCTACCTCACAGGGGTTTTTGTTGCCTTCCCCTGCATTAACTTGCAGGATAACAGGCTGAACTGGATGGACAGATGTCTTTTTTCATCCTTATAAACTATGTTAGTATGCCTTTTATGGAGGTCACTAAAGGGCCTTAGGCTAGGCTGCCGCTAATGACTTTTTACAGAGGCCTAGTCCACATGCTCATGGGCTCTCATGCAGCAGAGAGTAAGTGCTCAGCTCTCACATGACAGCCAAGCTCCTGTTCTAACATCCTGGAACAGTAGAAGAACCGATGCGATGCTGACCACTTAACCCCTTAGATGTCATGGTCAATAGTCAATATAAAAACAAAGACAGCGCTGCTCTTTCTTCTCTCAGAGGTAGTCATGGTCAATAATGACTGCGGCATCTAAATGGTTTCAGAGGGGCAGGACTCCTTCTGTCAGGGATAAGCACCACTGCAAATGAGATTGTGGGGTTCCGAGTTGGACCATCATTTATTTATCAACAGGACAATGACCCCAAACACACCTCCAGGCTGTGTTAGGGCTATTTGACCAAGAAGGAGAGTGATGGGGTGCTACGCCAGATGACCTGGTCTCCCCAGTCACCAGACCTGAACCCAATCGAGATGGTTTGGGGTGAGCTGGACCGCAGGGTGAAGGCAAAAGGGCCAACAAGTGCTAAGCATCTCTGAGAACTCCTTCAAGACAGTTGGAATACCATTTCAGTTGACTACCTCTTGAAGCTCATCAAGAGAATGCCAAGAATGTGCAAAGCAGTAATCAAAGCAAAGGTGGCTACTTTGAAGAACTTAGAATATAAGACATATTTTCAGTTGTTTCACACTTTTTGTTAAGTATATAATTCCACATGTGTTGATTCATAGTTTTGATGCCTTCAGTGTGAATCTACAATTTTCATAGTCATGAAAATACAGAAAACTCTTTGAATGAGAAGGTGTGTCCAAACTTTTGGTCTGTACTATGTATATATATATATATATATATATATATATATATATATATATATATATATATATATATATATGTAAAGCTGAGTGTATGTCTGTATGTTTGTAAAAGAATCCACACCGTCGCAATTACAATCACGAAATTTGGCACACAGGTACATCAGGTGTCCGGGAAGGTTTTAGACTGGGTCTCAGCTCTCCAGGACGTACCGTTCCTGAGATATTCCCTAAAAATGCATTAGCCAATGGAAGCCTGGTCACATGGCCCTTATCAGCCAATAGAAGCTCGCAGGCCCTTAGTCTCCACATAGGTACACAATTGTACAACAGATTTCCATAACAACCCAGCCATTTTTCTTCACTGCTGTAGGTCAGCTTTAAAGGGGCAGGGCGCTGTGGATGACACTTTTAAAGAAGTATTCCGGTTACCATAAATATAACTTATGTTTTAGACTAATGCATCATTAATCATTACCTAATATAATGTAAATTTCACATATTTACCTTCAGTAGTAATAAAAGATGTTTTCTTCCACTGCTACCCACTGTGTTTCCTCACAAATTACCATGGCATCAACCTGTAGGTCTTGCTAAGCCATGCCCCCGACCCGGTTAGGCCACGCCCCATCCCACTCTGCAGTTGACAGGGATTGAAAAAATGAAGGTAAAAATCAACTTCTGTCAGCTGCAGGGGTGGGAGGGAGGGTGACTTTCTCCCTGCAGCTCATGCTCAAACAGCACAATGCTGCTGTCTAAGAGTGTGCTGTTCAAAAGGACAGGGAGTCTGAAAGCCGGACTAGGGGCAGGCTGCTGTGGAAGTCACAGTTAAAGGGGAGTGTGCTGTGGGTGTTACCGTTAAGGGGGCAGACTGCTGTGGAGGTTACTGTTAAAAGGTTGGCACTGTGGAGGTCACTGTTAAGGGAGGAGGGGACTGTGGAGGCCAGTATTAAAGGGGCAGCGGGGAACTGTGAGGTCACTGTTAAGGCAGCGGGATACTGTGAGGTCACTGTTAAGGGAGTGGGTCACTGTGGCAGCCACTGTTAAAGGGGCAATCGCTGTGGAGGTCTCTGGGTGAGACCTCACAGTATCAAGGGTGCCAGGAATGGTGGAGGTCAGTTAAGGGGACTGTAACCTATGGTCAGTGTTAAGGGGTGGGTGCTGTAGAGGTCACTGTTAAGGGGTCGGGCCCCTGTGGAGGTCAAGGGGGTGAGGTGCTGTGGAACTCACTGTTAAAGGGGCGGGCTGCTGTGAAGGTCAAAGTTAAGGGGGTGGGCTTCTGTGGAGATCCCATTTTAAAGAGATGGGGTACTGTGGGGGGGGTCAGTGTTAAAGGGTGGGGGGCTGTTGAGGTCACTGTCAAGGAGGCGGGGTGCTGTAGAGGTCACTGTCGATATCTTTTAACAACACACACAAACATTAAATGAAATAGATGGAATATGATCCAGAGAGTAAAGTTGTCATATTATTTGTACTGCACAGGGAATGTCGCAAAATTTACTATGTAAAACTCAATGGTGGTGTTGCTGTTTTTTTCCCATTCCCCCAGAAATATGCCCCTAAAACCAAACCCTCATATGGCTATGTTGATGGAAAAATAAAAAATTTATAGCTCGCGGTAATTAAAAATGAAAAAAATTGCTTAGTCACTATGGCCCAAAGCAGGCTGGAGCAATAAATGGGAACATGGTTAGTTTTAAGACTCCTCACCATGCTTTAGAGTATTTATCTCCTACCAAGCAAGCAAAGGTCTCAGTGTCAAACAATTGATCCATAGCCTGCATTACAGGGGTTATGAAGGCTGTATTTATTGATGACCTATCTACAGGACACTTCTTCAATATCTGATCGGCAAGGGTCCGACACCCGGTACCCCGCCAATCAGCTGTTTGGAGAGGAAGCTGTTCTCCATGCAAGTGCTACATCCTCTCCATTACAGTGCCCCTCATCTGTGAAGTCTCTGCAGTGCAGTTTAATTACAAGTACTTGCTCCATTCACTTGAAACGACAGACAACTTTTAATTACATTATGTTATCTCTGCAAGTGAGACAACGAGTAGTGTAATGATAAAGCAGTGCTGGCATGGAAAGCCACCTCCTCAGATATTGATGAACTATCCTGAGAATAGGTCGTCAACATAAACTACCTGCACAACTCCTTTAATTTAGGCTAAATCCAAAATATGGACTATGTGGCACATTTATTAAGATCAGCTTTTTAGACAACAGTCTTAATAAAGCCCTAACTGGCAGTGGTTCCACCTAAGTTATGAAGAGACGCAGGCCTCTCGAAAACTTCGGCGCATCCAAAGCCAGTTCTAAATGTAAGACAGCTTCTGAGCTGTCTTATACTTAGACCTTTTTCTACGCATGAAACAGGCATATAAAATGGTAAATTATACCCTATTTGTTTTAATTGCTAACATACAATCCTCACACAAAAGAAACCCATTATTTTTTAGCCACTGTTGACTACAATGTTGTTGCACATTTTGAGCCCATTTTTGTCAAGGTAGTTCAGCCCACCACTCCAAATAGGTTCTAACAATACCACATTTTGGTAATATTGCTCCCATGCCTCTCCCCAGTCTAATGTCTGGTGTTTTCCTTTGCACTCTTGATTTTTAAATGCCTAGATAAGTTAAAATAATAGTGTTTGTATTTCTTTCATGATGACTGGTGGGGAACTACATGTTCCTCAAACCAATTCCCAACACATGAGTACCAGGAGCCAAGGTTTTTCAGCAGAACATTTCCTAGAGCATCACACTGCCTAAGCCAGCTTGTCATAGAGCATCCTGGTGCCATCACTTCCTCAAGTAAGTGAAATATATATACCGAGCCACCCACATGAGATAAAATAAAACATTCTTTTCCAGACCAGGCTACCTTTTTACATTGCCCCATAATCAAATTCTGAGGCTCCACTGCCCATTGTAGGTGCCAGGAGTAAGTATTTACAGGCAGACCAGTGTATGGTATGGAACCCCATACGCAGTATGGGTTCAGACATCTTTCTATCATAGTCAACTTTTTCAGTTGCTCAGATCCATTGTCCATTTTTACTATGTATGTCTTGTGTTTTATTAGGAATAACTAAAATAAAAAGTATTACATAATGAGAGTGATTTATGCAAATGGTAAGCTGTTTTCTGTCATCAATGCAGTGCGCAGCAGATCTGTCAAAAGGGCATGTACCCTGTTGATGAATCTATATTAGTCTTAAAACAAAAAAGTTATGTTTCAGAAATGAGTTGTGCTCAGAAATGACTATGAAGACCTGGCTACCCTTTCCAATGCATTTCTATGTGCCAGAAAAACAGTGCAGAGGACTTAGGAATTACAGTATTAACAAGGTGATTGGCCATATTTTTCATTGTATTGGACTTTTCATGTGAAAGAGTTTTATGACATTGTCACAGAACAGAGTGAGAACACTGAATGGTGGGGGTCAGGATGGTTTCACATTCCATAATTCCTACTTATTTCAATAATGCGCACTCCAACGGCTGCCAGGACTAAATTTTCCTATTCTGAAAAATACACAATATAAGTATGTTATTAGATTTATATAGATTTTCTGAAAAAGATTTGGAGGAATTATGTCACAGCCTCAGGAACCAATAACCTTTACCAGTAAACTGCACTGATATGTGCATTGTTTTTTTTCTATTTATTTATTTATTTATTTTTATTTTGTATAAATTTTTAATCACGTACAAAAGAAAAAATACAACATAATCAACTTAACCCCCTTAAACCCCCCTCCCACTCCCAACTCCCAACAGCATCTCCCCCACATAGATAGTTTATTTTATTTCCAGGGACTGAACTCCGCCACAAAGGGCCAGTATTGAGCTTGAGTTATTATATGTTCAGATCATCATTACCCAATCATTTAGTAACTAGAAACTAGAATATGTGCATTGTTACTTTTGTGAGAAATGTCCTTAAAGTACTTCAAAACAAAAGTTAGCTATCGAGCCAAAACAAATGGATACTAGTTTCTAGTCAAAAGCATCGCTGAGGCAAAATGCACTAAAAAAAAGTTTACGTCTAGAAAATCTATTTGAGCCCTGGAGGCATTTAGTCTAGCCATTAAATGCTCAAATTGCTAAAACATTTACTCTCTCCGTCAGGACTATAATTAAAAATAAGTCTAAATCTGTGGTTATGTGATTTATAATTTATTTTGGCATGACTTAATTATTGCTATTGTAGACTAATTACAACTGCACATATATACAATTGATAAATAAATCAAAATGTCCAACCTCACTGTATGTGCCATCATCATTGCACTCCGGGATAAACACTTGCTGGAATTCTTTGCGGGCTTGTTCTTGAGTGTATTTCCTCTCTGCAACACATCTGGAAACATCTTAAAATAAATAATGGGAAAAAGTGTTATTATGCAATAGAAATGCCTTCATCTCCAACATTTACCATCTCAAGCCACAAGCAAAATAAATTATGATGTAACCTGTAGCTAAAAAAACAAACTATTAATAGTCTCAGACTGGTGTACCCTGGTACCTTTGTGATACGTCACAGTCCCTTTAATGGTCTTTACTTCATAGTCCTCAACTCAGCCAATCACCGAAGCAACCACCTCAGCCAGTGACTGGATGAGCACTAATTTTCTGTGTGTTAAGAGGGAGCAGGAACGAGTGAACCTGTAAAAAGGATGATGGAGTAAGGGTAAGGCCCCCATAAATCCGTATTGGATAACAATAATGGATAACCATGATTCGCTGAAACAGGAGATTGAGTTCTTTTTGGACATTAATTTTAATTCAGTAAAGATTCAACTGGTGTGGGACGCATTCAAGGCCTTTATGAGAGGGGTATTTGCTAGTAATATATCTAATCTAAGAAAGGGGTATAGGATAAAAGAGAGGGCTCTAAAAGAAGCAGCGTTAGCTAGCAGGAGTGTTTTTTCCAGGAATAAAACAGAAGAGAATAGAAACGTATGCAGAGTACATGCCAGGCATATTCTGATTTTGTTTTGGATAATGCTCAACATAGGCTCTTTTTTAAAGGGCAAAAATAGTTTTCTGAATCGAGCCGTTCGGGGAAACTGTTAGCCAGGGTGATTTCTAATCAAGAGCCAAAAAAAAGGATAGCTAATATTCGTTCACCTGAGGGGATAATTGTTGAGGCTCAAAAACATATAAAGGGAGTCTTTTTGAGTCATTTTGCTGAACTTTATAAATCAGATAATAATATTTCTGATGAAGCGATGGACTCTTATTTAGACTCCATCTCTCTTCCAGTTCTCACAGATGCTCAGACAGAATCCCTTGATGTAGATTTTTCCCTACAGGAGCTAGAAGCTGCAATTGGAGCCTGCTCTGGAAATTCCTCTCCTGGGTCTCCCTATGAGTTTTATTGACAGTATAGGGAGACTATTTATCCTCATCTTTTGAAGATATTTGCCAAATTACTAGAGGATGGTAAATTGCCAGAATCAATGACAGAAGCGGTGATAACTTTAATTTTGAAAAAGGATGAGGTCCCCCTAGATCTGGGTTCATATCGACTGATATCATTATTGAACACGGATGTGAAGCTTCTCTCAAGGATTCTCACTATAAGGCTTTCTAAGGTTATCTCATCAATTATACACCCTGATCAGAATGGGTTTATCCCTGGTCTAGGTACTCATTATAATTTGCATATTTGCGAATATACAGTCTCCTGGGGGGGATTCCCGCTCCATCTTGGCCTTGGATGCTTTTAAAGAGGCTCTATCACCAGGATCAACCCTATTAAATCAGACATACTGGCTGGTAGAGCTCATCATGCTGATTAAAACCATTCCTTTCTTTTGTCTGTATGATAAATAGCTGCAGAGAAATCAGCTTTTTATTCATATGCAAATGAGCAATTCGGGGCTAAATATTCTGAGCACTGCTCTGTAACACCTCCTGTGCTATGTACACAAGCTTTTCTTTAAATAGAGGTACTCGTCAAGGCTGCCCACTTTCCCCATTGCTGTTTGATATTTATATTGAGCCCCTGGCTGCTAGTGTTAGGCAAGACTCTGAGATCGTAGGGTTTGGAACATTGGGGGAAGAGGATCGCATTTCTTTATATGCAGATGATGTGTTATAAGTTCTTTGGTAAGGTTTTGGGCCTCGTTATCAACTGGTCCAAAACTACTCTTATGCCAGTGGATAATTTTAAACTTTCCAGTGGGGGGCCTCTGAGGAAGTTGAGGGTTTCTGAATCTTTTGAATACTTGTGTATGAGGATATCCTCTAAGATTGAGGACTGTCTACAGTTGAACCTGATCCATTTGATAAGCAAGCTGAGATCTAAAACTCAATATGGCTCCGGCTTCCTCTATCTCTCTATTCCTCAGAATTTTCCTGGTGAGGATGGTGATTCTACCCCAACTCCTCTATGTTCTTAGGAATTCGTCAATATGGGTTGAGGATAAGCTTTTTAAGTTAACTGAGAGAATTGAAAACAGGTAAGGCTTAAACTGGAATACCTGTATAAACTGATGGAACAGGGAGGGTTGAACCTTCCCTATTTCAAGGGTTATTTTATAGCTGGGCAGTTATCCCTGCTTTGTCAATGGGAGAAAAATGTACTTTGTAGAACTGTTGTGAGGAGATCCTCCTATGATAATATATTTACTTTATTGGAATCTGGTTGGCTTATTAAAGCAGAACAGGATTATGGAGTGGCCAGAAAGCTACTCTCTAAATCCTGGGTTACTATCAGAAGATGGTTTGGCATAAAAGGATCTCTTGGGTGCACCCCCTTTGGAATAATTATAATTTACAGGTCTTAGATAAATTAATTGGAGACCAGTATTGGCAAACGAAGTAATATTAGGTATTTGTCACAGGTGGTGACTAATGGAGACATACTCTCATTTACTGTGTTAGCACAAAGGGAGAACGTAGTTAATTTATGTTGGTTTAGGTATTTTCAACTACGTTCGGCAGTCTCTACTGTAAAGGAAAAATCACTTTTGGAAATAGACACTAGGACACCTTTGAATGAATTGATGGGGAATCCGGGCCAGAGGGTTAAGATTGCCCAACTTCATAAATTATTACTCACAACACTTTTTAATAAAATACGTTCTCGGGGACAAAAGACTTGGGGAGCCGACTGCCCCATTACTCAGATAATGTGGAAATTATATTTTCGAATTTAAGAGTGTATGTTATTCCGTTATGGCTTAATAAAGGTATAAATCACCGGGGTCTGATTATTTACATATGTTCTGGTCCTGAACAGAATTAAAAGAATATTGGGTGGCAATTAATAACTTCATTACCCAGAATTTAAGAGCAGAGATCCCTTTTATAGCAGATTGCTGGATATTGAGCGATCTTTCCAAAGTAAACTGTTATTAATACAAAAAGATACTCCTGATTAGAATAATGTTCTTAGCCCAACTGTTGATTATACATGCCTGATTTTCATGCAATACCCCAAGTATGAATACATGGTTAAACTTGGTCAACAAGGTTAAAAGATATGAATATATCCTGTATAAGCAAAGAAACATTGAGGGAAAAATGGACTAGGAAAACCTGGAGGTTCTAAATTCCCCTGCTGAACCTCCCCAATATCCACAGATATATGGGAAGGGTTTAAATTAAGAAAATAAATAAGGATGTTGATATTTTATATGGAAATAATTGTTATTGTTTGAATAATAATAACAATTTGGAAATTAAAAAAAAGATGATCTCCAGGATCGTTTTAGCCAATAAAGTGGTATACATACTGTAGCTCCGTACTCAAAGATGATGAAAGGAAACAAGCAGAGAAACGTGAAGTAACTTGGAACAACACCTCCACTGATCTCATGTGGAGTAACAAGCTTGGCTAATAAAAAGTTCTCACAAGAGGAAACTGGCTTAGCGGTTAAAACAATCTCTCACAGTGGGCATAGTCTTCATGGCAAACATTTTCACAAATACACAATCTCTCATGGTCTCTTTTTGGGGACACAGGCTTATTTTCTCACACACTCTGTATCCTCTAATGACAGGTTCCATCTGGCTATTTCTTTCTCTTCTGGTGTTGTGCTCAGCTTTAATGAGCAATGTCAAACTTGCCATGGAGTTGCCTTCTCAGTAGTATTAATAAAGATGGCTGATGCTGTGTGTGACAGACCATAGCAACACTCCAAACAGCGCACTCTGAACACGCTACTAAGGTGTTTCTACAGGCTGGGGCATCTTTCCATTCAGCACAACAATGTATAATCTGCACACTTGTCTAAACAGGTTGCCATACCCACCACGCTTACTCTATCTGAACTTCAGATGGTCTCTACTTAGCACAGCCACACACTATATTGATTTTTCAAACCTGAAGAAAACTGGCTGGACTATACTAGCTGACCTAGCTATTCAGAAGTCTACTAAAGAAAGGGTGTGAAGGCTATGAAGTTTAAGTTGTCTAACCGTGCTCAAGTTTTGTGTCTTGCTGCCATGTCAATCCTTTCTGGGTCCTGGAGTGGTGTGCCAATTGACAAGTGCAACTCACACAACTACAACTAGACACTACACACAGTTTCTCTCATCCTCTCTCCACCAGGGTGGCCTTTCCCAGTTCATTCTCTGATGTGTGCCAATAACCATGAGGTCGACGAAGGCATTTTTCCTCAGATGTGCTACACAGTATGAGGATACCTTGTGTGTAAAAGCTATTCTGATCCTTGACTCAACCCAGCTTTGTGGCATATCTGGCCTTTAACCCACTTATGGCTAACATTAACAGAACATTTCTCCCCAACTCACAGTATGTTTAATTACACTACCAGTGTGGTCTCCATTAAAAAAAAACTGCTGCAGCTATCAACATTCTGCTTGAGGGGTTATGAGTCTCAAATTGTTGTTTCACCTCTATCACAAACATACTTTGCACACTCTAATAAGACATTTGTGTAGGTTTCTGATTCTCTCCAAAAAGAACACAAAGCACATTCTGCGCTGGCAGTTGTACAGGTTGTAGTATCCTTCTTTTTGAGTCAGTATAACACACTATGAGTGTTTCACACTCTCGGCAATCTGGCTGGTCTGTACTGGTTGACCTGGCTACTTACAGGTCCACTGACACTTCAGCATGCGGGGGCTACCCCTGATCCAGGCTACCTTTCTACAGAGTTCGAGAGATAGTCACACACAGTGGCGTAGCTATAGGGGTTGCAGCCGTCGCAGTTGCGACCGGGCCCCTAAGCTAGGGGGGCCCCGAGGGCCCCCCTTGCCACTTGCAGGGCCGCACCGCCAATTAGGCAAGGTGCGGCGCGGCCCTGCAGAGGGAGATGAGCGCTTCCATTGTGGAAGCGCTCATCTCCATAGTTATCTGTATCGCCGTCCTCAGGACGGCGATACAGATGCCTGTACTGCGGGGCAGGGGAGGGAGAGGCGTCTCCCCTGCCCGTTCCTCTGATAGGCTGCAGGCCTAGTGCCTGCAGCCTATCAGAGGCCGGCTCCGGCGGCGCGATGACGTCATTGCGCCGCCTGAGCCGTACAGTGCGGGACACAGGCCGGAAGAGGCCTGCATCGCCATCGCTGCCAGCCTGATGGAGGTAAGTATAAGGGTTTTGTTTTTGTTTTTATTGCTGAAATTGCGGACCGGAGCTTTATTGGGGGCACTGGGGCATTTTTACGGGCACATGGAGGCACTGGGGGCATTTTTACTGGCACATGGGGGCACTGAGGTCATTTTCACTGGCACATGGGGCATTTTCACTGGCATATGGGGGCACTGGGGGCATTTTTACTGGCACATGGGGGCACTGGGGGCATTTTTACTGGCACATGGGGGCACTGGGGGTATTTTTACTGGCACATGGGGGCACTGGGCGCATTTTTACTGGCACATGGGGGCACTGGGGCATTTACTGGCATGGGGCATTTTTACTGGCACTGGGGGCATTTCTTACTGGAACATGGGGCACTGGGCATTTTTACTGGCACATGGGGGCACTTGGGGGCATTTCTTAATGGCACGGGAGCACTGGGGGCATTTCTTAATGGCACATGGGGGCACTGGGGGGCATTTTTACTGGCACTGGGAGGCATTCTTACTGGCACTGGGGGCATTTCTTACTGGCACATGGGGGCACTGGGGGCATTTCTTACTGGCACATAATTTGGGGGGCATTTCTTACTGGAAAATAATTTGGGGGGCATCTATGGGGGTGGGGCACTTTACTGGCACATGATTTTGGGGGGGAATCAATGGGGGGAATTGGGGCATTATTGGGGGCGTTTCTTACTGGCACAATTTGGGGGGCATCTATGGGTGGGGACTACTGGCACATTATTGGGGTGAAATTTTGGGGGCACTTCTGGCACATTATTGGGGGGTAGTAAACTAGTAAACTTAGTAGTAAACTAAGATTGTTTTCTGTCAAACTGCAGAGATGAGAAGTGGCTGAAAAATGGCGTCTGGTCTGAAAGGAGAAGATGAGGAAAGAGAAGATCTATATTAGAGGAGACGACACTGGATGTACGAGGTATGGGGAGCTGTATTATACTGGATGTAAGAGGTATGAGGCGCTGTATTATACTGGATGTAAGAGGTATGGGGCGCTGGATTAGGCTACATTCACACGAACGTTATGTTTTACAGTCTGCAAATTGCGGATCCGCAAAAAAAGGATAATGTTCCGTTTAGCATCCGTTTTTTTTTTTTGCAGATCCACTGTAACAATGCCTATCCTTGTCCGCAAAACGGACAAAAATAGGAATGGACATACAGATGCGGACAGCACACAGTGCTCATTGAAGTGAATGGGTCCGCATCTGAGCCGCAAAATATGCAGATCGGAGGCTACAAAAACAACTGTCGTGTGAATGTAGCCAGGGGGGGGCCAAGCTGAACTCTTGCACCAGGGCCCATGAGCCTTTAGCTACGCCCCTGGTCACACAGGTGTCTTCTTAGTGGTTATTACCACTGTAATACTTCAGTACTGCTAATTATTATTTTTTTGTTGCTCAAATGTTTTGTTTTCCTAAGAGATAAACCACAGCCAGGTGTCTGACCGTGTCCTTCTCCTCTCTCTCTATAAAAAATGTATACATGTTCAGCTGAACTAAGCATGTATGTGCCTGAGGGAGTCAGGAGAGATAGCTATTGGCTGACAGCCATTAAAGAGGACCTTTCACCGCTCCTGACATGCCTGTTTTAATAGGTACTTGCATTCCCCATGTAATAACAATTCTGGAGTATCTATTCTTATGACTCTATGTTGTGCCATTCCTTTTTTATTTCTACTAGAAGTTATGAATGAATTGCTAGCAGTCTGCAGTAAGGGTACAGAGAGGAGGTAACCAGTTGTGGGTGTGTAATCCAAACTCTGATTGGATAGAGTGAGTCTGTGTAGGAACACCCCCCAACTAGTTACCACCCCTCTGTACCCTTACTGCTGACTGCTAGCAATTCATTCATAACTTCTAGTAGAAATAATAAAAGAATGGCACAACATAGAGCCATAAGAATAGATGCTCTAGAATTATTATTACAAGGGGAATGCATGAAGCTATTAAAGCAGACATGTCAGGAATGGTGACAGGTTCTCTTTAAAGGTGTGTGAGCCTTCTGTGCCCCCCTCCATCCACCCCTAGGAAACAGCAAGCAGAAAATTATTAAACTGAAAACAAAGAATAATCTTAAAATAAAATCCTCCTTTAGTTCCAATGATAATCTGGCCCTGAACATTTCAACATTATGTAATGCTACTATATGTACTATATGTCAAACAATATGTTGTCATCACGTCACCGAGCCAGATTTCATGCAGTGTCTTCAATCAGCGTCAGTTTTTTGTGATCAAATGGATAAGGTGAGTATTTTTTATTTTTTTAAACTTATTAACCCCTGAGAGCCTTCATTTTTAATCCTAAAATGCCGCAATCAGAGATAAACACGACATGAGGGGTTCAATTAAGGGGGGAAAGAAGGGGGGTTTGGCGCATTCGTAGTTCCTCCTCATTGCATCCACTACATATAATGTAATTTGTCACAAAGCAAATTTCTTTGTGAAATTTGGATAGGCAGCTAAACTGAATTTTCCATAACTTCTCATGTATATACTTTCATGTCTATTTTCCACTTCAAAAATTGTTTGAAATAAGCATATGATTGATTTAAATTGCAATTCACTTTGTAGTTTACATGTGGTGTTGGAATCAGTACTTGTAGGTGGGGTTAGCGATGACAGACTTCACAGGCTCCAGTACTTTCAAAATTAGTTTATTTCATCCATAACAATATGACAGAAGCCAAAGTTAAGTCTTCACTTTGAGAAAGTTCACATTCAAACAAAGAAAATATGTGCCTGTCTGGGCACTAACCAAACAGTGGTTTCCTCACCTATACTCAGCAATAACACTGGCACAACAAGCAAGGCTTTCAGATTCCAGGCACTAGCACTGAATGAGCATTAAAGCCCTGTATTTATGCCTCCAGTAATTAACCCAGCAGCTATACCCAGGTTTGCCTCAGGCTAGGGAATGTGGTGTACTGGATAAGGGAAATAATTCAATGATGTTGAGAACAGGGTTCTGTGGGGGCCATATCACCACCTCCAAGATTGTTCTTTATGCTGAAGATTTTTCTTAATTACATCAACAGTATGTTTGTTGTACTGCTGCAGAATAAGTTTGAAGCCAATCAAATGCCTAACTTATGGTACTGCATACGTCGCTGTGTATTCCTCTGCATTGAGGACACCATTAATCCTTGTTATGCTAGCAGCCCGTGTCCGCTGCTGTCCTACTTTCCCAGTCGGGCATGGTTGCTGCATTCCTCACCCCGTGTCTGTTGTAGTTCCAGCACTCTGACAGCAGGCCAAGGTCTCAGTGTCCTGTGTGTATTAGGACTTGTGTTCTTTGAACCTGTCTGCAACACTGCAAGTGTTAATTTTCTCCTGCTTTGTGAGATGCATGGCTGTGTCCAATTGCTAATCAGCTGCTCCTATATATATCTGACTGTTTCCTTCAGTGGTTACCTAAGCAATAGGTCTCTACAGAGACTGTATTTGTATTTCACATGTACTCTCTGCCTGACTTCAGTCTGGTCCTTGCAACAAATTTTGCCTGATTCCTTGGTGCACTGCACCAGGGTAGTTCCCACAGTGGTTCTGTACTACCCAAGACTTGCGGTTACTACAAATTGTTTATTGTTGTGTGATATTTTACTGTTTGCTTCTAGCTGTAGCTACCAGCAAGGAATGATGGCAAAGGTTAGCAGGAACGGAGTTAACCACCCTGTTCCTCACGCCTTGGTAGGAGTTGGCTGTTCCTGCTCCCTGCCAAGAGGGGGATTTCATGTTCAGAGACAGAAAGGAAAGGAAGCAACCAGCAAAGCTCCTGCTTCTGTTACCTAATCTACAGAAATAAATGCTCCAATTGTCCTTAAGTAAAGCCTTGAGATTACAGATTGCAGAGTGAACTGCTATTACAGCCAAGCCACCCATCACTAAACAACCACTAGGCCAGTATAACCTAAGTGCAGAATTGCAGCCATACAACCTGCCTCCAGATTCCTTGCTGGTGACAGACAAGAACTGCACTTAAAGTCTGCTGCTACTCTATGTACTTCAAGTTCTACGTTGCACTTTATATTTTTATGTTTAACTCTTGCTTCATTCTTCAGTACTATATTTCCAATGCATCAATCCCCAGAAAGAAATGGTCTGAGGGAGTACACCGTGACACAACACTTCATCAGAGCCACTACCACTCCTATTCTCTAAAGCAGCTCCTCAGGAGGTCGCTGAAGTTCCACAACCCTTGCTCATAACAATCCTGACCAAGCTGCAGGCAGCAGCTATATAGTACACAGTGTGGCCCTTGTTCCTTCCACTAAGGCTGATATGCGAGACTGGTATCACTAACTAGAATACCCTTGTATTGCTTTTTTTGAAGCTCTAATCTTTGTATATGTTGTTGCATTTTTTATTTGCAGATAATTAGTGACATAATTGATGTCATTTAGAGGTTTTGCACTCATCTTTTTTCACTTGGTACTTCGTCTCACTGCAATATAATACCCTATTAAGGGTTGAATGTGTGGACGGTGGATAGTGTGGGTTTAAATCATTTATCTTTTCGACACATTCCATGGTACATTGTTTTAATGATTTTTAATATCTTTCTAATCATGTTTTGGATATGAATAAACTTTTGGTACTTAATCATGTTATTTACTGGTGTGAACTTTTCATGTTGATGACAAAATCCCCAACTCCAAGTGCATTCTCTTTGAATGGCTGTCTCCACAAACCCCGAACAATATTCAGGTCATAAAGATAATAAATAAAATAATGTGGATAGAACATATGCAGTGTCCCACTTATAGTGTAATAGTGGGAACTTCAAACTGTATAAATGCCATGACATTTCTAGGATGTATATGCCTTTAACCTTAACAGGCTGGTAGTTTGTCATTCATGTTTCACACCACTAGGTGGTGCTAGTACACAATCTATATATAGAAAAGGTCAAAACTAGTTCAGGAAGAGAGGAAGATAGAAGAGTATGTAACCTATAGACAAGGAACCAAAGCCAAGGTGACTGTACAAGTCTTTTTCTTCATGCAACCTGTCCAAATAATGGAACAGAAGAGTATGCCTGCCATTAGGGAGACCACCCTGTTGGTTGCATCAGTTTGAGCTTGATCCAGAATCCAGAAGCCAGGTTAAAGATAGAAGTGAAGCCAAGAAAGCAAGTATTTACATATTACTCCACTCCAGTTTACCACACTGTGGAATAGAGCCATTCTTATTTTTACTAAGCCTGTTAAGGAGTCTTGCAAGTGATTGTAAAGAGAAAGCATTTCCTGTATTGGAGATTCATCTACCTCAAGGCGATTATACAAGTAAACGTTCAACTGTTTTACCAGCCTTGACTCCTCGTCTTTTCCGCTATTTTCCTCTGCACCAAACGGTGCTGGCGTCACAAATTCCACAGGTACCCTGCCACCAGACACCTTAAACGCTGACCATCAAGGGCACCTCAAATCACCATCTGACGGAGCCCCTGTAACAACTAGATTGCCCCGAAGGAACTGATGTCACCCAGTGGCGTAGCTATAGGGGTCGCAGCGGTCGCAGTTGCGACCGAGCCCCTAAGCCAGGGGGCCCAAGGGCCCCCCCTTGGCACTTGCAGGGTCGCACCGCCAATTAGGCAAAGTCACAGTTGGGGGCCAACGGTGACGCAGAGGGAGATGAGCGCTTCCATTGTGACCTCAGGGCGGTGAAACAGATGCCTGTGCTGCAGGGCGTCTTCCCTGCCCGTTCCTCTGATAGGCTGCAGGCCTAGTGCCTGTAGCCTATCAGAGGGCGGCTCAGGCGGCGCAATGACGTCATCGCGCCGCCTGAGCCATACAACTCGGGAAACAGGCCGGAAGAGGCCTGCATCGCATCGCTGCCAGCTCAATGGAGGTAAGTATAAGTGTTTTTGTTTTTTTTATATTGGTGCAATCATGGACCGGAGCTCTATTGGGGGCACTGGGGGCATTTCTTACAGGCACATGGGGGCACTGGGGGGCATTTCATACTGGCACATAGGGGCACTTCTTACTGGCACATGGGGGCACTGGGGGCATTTCTTACTGGCACATGGGGTCACTGGGGGCATTTCTTACTGGCACATGGGGTCACTGGGGGCATTTCTTGCTGACACATGGGGGCACTGGGGCATTTCTTACTGGCACATGGGGCACTGGGGGGCATTTTTTTACTGACACATGGGGCACTGGGGGCATTTCTTACTGGCACATGGGGTCACTGGGGGCATTTCTTACTGGCACATGGGGGCACTGGGGGACATTTCTTACTGGCACATGATTTGGGGGGCATCTATAGGGGTGGGAATTTTACTGGCACATGATTTTGGGGAGGGTCAATGGGGGGGGAGCACTTCTTACTGGCACATTATTGGGGGGAAATTTTGGGGGCACTTCTGGCACATTATTGGGGCATGTCGTACTGCACATCATTGGGGGGCACTATGGGGGCACTTCTTACTGGCACATTATTGGGGGGCACTATGGGGGCACTTCTTACTGGCACACTATTGGAGGGCACCATGGGGACACTTCTTACTGGCACATTATTGGGGGGCACTATGGGGGCACTTCTTACTGGCACATTATTGGGGGCACTTCTTACTGGCACATTGGAAGCATTATTACTTCTGGGGCACAGTGGCGACATTAGTACTGTTGGGGGCACTATTACTAACAAGTGAACTCTGGCAGAGAATTATTGGGACTTTGGGAACACTATTACTGTGGGGGGCACCCTGACACAGTATCAGTATAGCGCAGTTATTTCTGGGGGACGTTATGTTTACACTATTAGTGTCAGGGGCACTATTTGCTGGGCACAGTTATTTTAGGACACTGTGTGCCAATAATTATTGAGGGGCACTGTCTGTGTGGTACTAGTGGTACAGTACTGGGGGTGGTAGGATGATTTGTCCAGAAGACGGGAGGATGATGGAAAAGTAATAAACTAAGATTTTTTTCTGTCAAACTGCAGAGATGAGAAATGGCTGAAAAATGGCATCTGGTCTGAAAGGAGAAGATGAGGAAAGAGAACATCTACATCAGAGGAGACGTCACTGGATGTAAGAGGTATGGGGCGCTGTATTAGGTTACATTCACACGAACGTTATGTTTTGCAGTCTGCAAATTGCGGATCCGCAATTGATGTTCCGTATGGCATCCGTTTTTTTGCGGATCCACTGTAACAATGCCTATCCTTGTCCGCAAAACGGACACAAATAGGAATGGACATACAGATGCAGACAGCACACAGTGTGCTGTCCGTATTTTTTGCTGACCCATTGAAGTGAATGGGTCCGCATCTGAGCCACAAAATATGCAGATCGGAGGCCGCAAAAACAACGTGTGAATGTAGCCTTACCCTGTATGTTCTGTAGTGATATACGTAATGTTAGGAGGAAAAAGGTGTGAGAATTTGGCATGAGAGAAGGGGGGGGCCAAGCTGAACTCTTGCAGGGCCCATGAGCCTTTAGCTACGCCCCAGATGTCACCCTTCTTAACCCTG
The DNA here is from genome assembly GCA_900303285.1 of Rhinella marina. Lineage (NCBI taxonomy): Eukaryota > Metazoa > Chordata > Amphibia > Anura > Bufonidae > Rhinella > Rhinella marina. The sequence goes on along the minus strand of ONZH01006975.1, from coordinate 106,195 downwards.
CACACTGGGCCAGGGAGCTGCAAAAATTGTGAGTACTACTACAACCATCGGCTCACCACCACCAAACTGTATACTCATATATCGCCCCTGTGACCCAGTCGCTGCACATATGATAGCCATGGAACATAAGGAACTCCAGGTCAAAAAGTTCTTTAAGAAATATAAAACATTTGTAATGCATTACTGCGACAAAAGGGAAATAGAACATGTAGTTACCCCTTTTAAACTCATTCAGTGGTTCCTATTGGAGGATTTGAAAGGCACTTTAGGGGAACTGAAAGGGAACACACAATGATAAACAATTTGGGTGGGAGCCACCCAAGATCTTCAGTTTATTAAATACCAGCTTATGAAACTGTAGAAGGTGGATTTTTCTCTTTTCTTTTCTTTTGCAAGTGTAACAAAATAATGAAACAGACCCAGAGAGCATTGGTTTTCATTGTTTGTTTTATATATTTTTCATCTATTTTTATTTTACTTTCATTAATGTACACATAACCATTATCTTTGTACAAGTGTTGAATGCAATTATTGTATCCAATGTGTTATCTCATTGCAGTTTATACTATTTTAATGTGGAAAACAGGGGTGTTGCTAGGCTAAAACGTTCAGGGCCTGGGCCCCTGATGTTTTGTCCCAGGCCCCGAATGTCCTGCCTGCCAGACAGATACAACTGTATTGCCGTCCTCAGGATGGCAATACAATTGAATTTAATGCACTGCAAGAAATGAAGGACCTGTGATGTCATGTAATCAGTGCAGAATACAGGGGTCAAGAAGGACCTGCGATGATGTCACCATCATGTGAACAGTGCAGGAGAGGACAGCAGTGAAGAGGAGAAGTGGAGAAGAAGCTGTGGTGAAGTCTGCTACATCAAGAGAGGTAAGTGAAGGGAGAGGCAGAGCAATGCTGGGAGTTGTAGTTATTAGGGCTGAAGGGAGCAATGTTATTATCATGGGACTGTGTGTTGAAGGTGGCTTGGACAGGTTTGTGTTATTTACAAGGGACTGTGGGGTGGAGTAATGTTATTTACATGGGACTGCATGTTGGAGGTGGCAGTGGGAGGGGGATATTATTTACATGGGATTGTATGTTGATGTTGGGTGTGGAAGAGTGATGTTATTTACATGGAACTATATCTTGATGGTGGCTGTTGGAGGGGGTGATGTTATTTACATGGGACTGTATGTTGATGACATCTGTGGGTGGGAATGATGTTATTTACATGGGACTGTATGTTGATGGTGGCTATTGGAGGGAGTGATGTTATTTACATGGGACTGTATATTGATGGTGGCTGGGGGAGGGTGTAGTGTTAATTACATGTAACTATGTTGATGGTGGCTGTGGGAGGGTGTGATGTTATTTACATGGGACTGTATGCTGATGGCGGCTGTGGGTGGAAATATTGTTATTTACATAGGACAGTATATTGATGGTGGCTGGGGAGGTGGTCATGTTATTTACATGGGACTCTGTATTGGAGAGGCTGAAGGGAGGGAAGTGATGTTATTTACATGGCACTGTATTTTGGAGGGGGCTGTAGATAGAGAGGGATGTTATTTACATGGGGCTGTATGTTGTTTCTGGAGAGATGGTGTGATGTTATTTACACAGGACTCTACGGCGGAGGGAGGGAAATAGCATTATTTACATGGGACTGTATGGTGGAGGGGCTGAGGAATTATAATTTGTGAGGACACTAAAGGGAGGAATATAACTACAGGGGGCACTGCAGGGTTGAGAATTATAACAGTAGGGGGTGATATAAATACTGGGGGCCCTGTAGGGGTATTATAAATCCAGGGGACATCATAGGAGTTCTTATTACTACTGGGGGCTCTATAGGAGGGACATATAGATCTGCCTTATTTCTACTAAGAGCACTATGGGGGGCCTTTTTACTGCTGAGGGGTCTGTTGAGAGCTTTATTAACCCTGGGGAACAATAGGGGTGTCTTATTTCTAATAGGGGCTCTGTGAGGGCAGTATTAATACTGGAGGGCTCTTCTATTAATGGAGGCACTCTTGGGGAGCACAATCACTGATGGGGGCACTGTAGGGGGCAGTATTACTAAAGAGGGCATTCTAGAAGGGAATTACCATTGGTGGGACTACGAGGAGCACTATTACTATGGGGGGCACTGATATTTCTTCAGGATAGTATTTGGGGGTATTGGGGAGCACAGCGAGCAGCAGGATAACACTGAGGGGACTCCAGATGATGATGTGAGGAAGCTAAGATGTCTGTGTGTCACACTCTGCAGAGACGAGGCACAGCTGAGAGAAGTTGTCCGGACCGAATGGAGAAGAAGATGACAGAGAAAATCTACATCAGAGGAGACTTCACCTAGAGGCCCTGGATGTAAGAGGTATGTGCTGCTGTATAGCAGGGGTGGGGCAAGAGTTGACATAGAGAATTGGGCCATATTCATTGGGGCTTGGCCCCGGATCTTTTGAGACCCTAGCAGCACCCCTGGTGGAAAAATCAAATAAAAACATTTTAAAAAAAATCTTCAACTCCATTTTATAAAATGCAGCCCCAAACTTTCAAAGAACTTCCATCAAGCGTCACTTTTGTCTGCAGACACTCATTACTTTACCATCCTCCAGTCATTCAGCAAACAAACTGCCTTCTGTTATAGCCAAATATTTCATTTTTGATTCATTAGTCCAGAGCACCTGCTGAAATTTTTCTGCACCCCAGTTCCTATGTATTTGTGTACAGGTGAGTCACTTGGCCTTGTTTCCAAGCCGAATGTATGGCTTTTTAGCAGCAATTCTTCCATAAAGTCCACTTCTGGCCAGACTTCTCTGAACAGTGCTTGGGTATACATTGGTTCCACTGGTTTCTGCCAGTTATGAAATCATGGCATTGTTGGACATCTTTGGAGTTTTGCAGGAAAGAACCCATAATGTGTCTTTTATCTACTGCACTATGTTTCTTGGTCTGGTTACATCTACGGTCCTTTCTTTGTGCTTTTTTAAAAGAGCTTGGACAGCACATCTTGGAACACCAGTCTGCTTTGAAATCTTTATCTGACCTTGCTGATTCAGTATAACTACCTTGTGTCTTGTTGCTATGTTCAGCTTTGCCATTATGTACTGTATGGCCTGTGACATGAAATGTCTTCCACAATCTCACCTTTGTAGCAAAGTTTGGCTGTTTCTCACCCAGCCTCCTACACAGTTGTTTCCTGTTTGGTATAGGCAATCACACTACTGATCATAGTCCTACAAAGTCATAGTCCCTGACTTTGTACAAGGGCACCTAGAAGAAGTGATGCATTTTGAAGGCTAGTCACAACAAATATTGATTTGATTTAGATTTCCCTTTTGTTCATTCCACTTTTCATTTTGTTAATTAATAAAAATAATGGAAACTTTTATTTTTGAAAGCAGTCTTACTTTGCAGAATTTTTCCACACCTGTCTAAAACCTTTGCACAGTACTGTACGTGATCTAAAAACTTCCATGTAGAATGTCTTTCATGTTAAATAACTGACATAGTTCTGTGCATATGTTTCTCTTTGCTATGTGAACCTTACACTGAAGATAGCACAATTGTTATGTCTATCTTTTATGTAAAAGAATGCCATGATTAAACAACCAGTTTTGCTAGGGCAATATAGGAGGATGATGTAAAAACAGTTTTCTACATGATATGTACAGTATGCTCTTATTTAAAATGTCATCATGGTCTCATTAAAAAAAAAAAAAAAAAAAAAAACTTAAAACTAATGTCCACATTTTAAATATTTTATGTCTAACAGCACTCAATAAAGAAGTATAGTTTAACAACCATAAGAATGTTCACAGCCTTCAGAAGTTTGTATTACTTTCTTGTTTAATTCAATAGCAAAAATATTTAATAGAAATATACTGCAAAACACTGTTTAAAAAAATGTTTTCAGTGGTTCTGATTGAATTGCATGCCCATCTTTGATTAACCGCTAAAATTATTTATCATATTCTGGAGTTTAATGCATCCTTTTACAATCTTTATAATAATTTTGTTGTGGCTCATACTTTTAGTTTCAAATAAGGTTTTATTATATTATTGAACATAGTATAATAACAAAACCAAAGACAGTGCTCAAGAATATATGCCTCACGCAGGTGCCGATAAATAAGTAATATACAATTATGCACAGTCTAATAAGTGAACTTCAAAACATGTAAAAAAAAAGGGAAAAAAAAAGGAAAAGGGAAAAGGTATCCACAGTAGTGCATAATAGTAGGTTTGTCACATGGAATCAGATATACATAAGATTCAGGCAGTATATTCAGAAATGGGCATCCCCAGTATACATACATATAGGATTAATATTCCCCTCCTACCCTATAACGTCAAATATGGTATTCTGTGTGAAGAATGGGAGGAGGACAGCCAAGGCTGCCACAGTTTCGAATAAGATTCAACTGTATCCCCTATAGTTGCTGTGATTTTCTCATATATGGCCATTCTATCCATCCGTTGTAGGACTTCAACAAGGTTAAGGGTATTAGGGCCCTTGCAGACGAGCGTGACATACAGACGGGACGGCACGTCTTCATCTGCGCGCAGTGATGACGCATCGCGGGCCCTGGCTGCAGGAGGCGCGTGAAGACGTCCCCAGCATTGAATCCGGGGGTTACATAGCAGATCCCCATTATCCAGGGTCATTGATTTATGCCTGCAGGTTTGTTCTGCTGAAGACGGAACGGAATGCAGCACCGTTGTCTTCAGTTCAGTTTTGTCCCCATTGACTGGGGGAATGCCCCTTTGACGGAACTTACCGGAATTTAAAAACGCTAGTGTGAAAGTAGCCTAACACTAACATTTTGCTGTTAGTGTTATCCAACACATTGACCCCCTATGTACCTAAAGTACAAGGCAGAGATAGATAAGAACAATAAATCAATCCAACCAAATCAATGCAACCAATAGCAACCATATTCCTGCTTTATTTTTCTGGAAAATGTTTACAAATCAAGCTGTGATCTGATCTGGTTGTAATAGACAACTCTTACACTTATTAGAACAGTTTTTTGAGGGCCTTAAATGGGTTGTCTCACTTCACTAAGTTGCGTTTATCATGTAGAGGAAGTCAATACAAGCTGCTTATTAATGTATTGTTATTATACATATTGCTCATTTACATGGTTACACACCACCCTGCATCCATCAGTGGTGCTCGTGTTTACACACTATAGTAAAAAGTGTCAGCCTCTCTGGTGGCCGGGACTGTGGGAGTGCACATAGGCTAGTGCTTTTTCCTATATTGTGCAAGCACAACCACCAGTTATGGATTGCAGGGTGGTCTGTGACCATATAAACAAGCAGTGTATAATGTGATAGAAAAAATGAATCCAGCCAGCAAAGGAAGCAATATGGATAATAACAATATATTAGTAAGTGTCTTGTATAACCTTTCTCTACATGATAAATGCCACTTACTGAAGTGAGACAACCCCTTTAATGCATAAACTGAGGGCGATGACTGCATGCAGGTGCTACCTCTTTAAATTAAATGCTGACTGGTGGTGGCCCTGCATAGTTGCTTTCTCTAACTAGTGCAAAATTGGTGGCTGATGGCAATTTATTGTGGCTGTTCGGGAGGGGCCAGTCAGTCAGTGTGTCTACAGCTCTCACCCTCCCTCCCTTCTTTGGCAACAGGTTTTTCTGTCATACCGTATGTTCGGATTTCTATGGAACTTGGCAGGTATTGCACCTAATGGGGCTTAAATCTAATCTTGGACCATCTGCCTTTCATTATCAATGTCTGGCATATGGTCAGTTTTTATTCAGATTTTTGGGGATGTTTTGACAACCTATGATTATTATGTTTGAATAATGTGGCTTTATGCAAATAAAGTTTATGCTTAATAACTGCTTTATTAACAGTTATTGATATTGATTCATATAAAGGGAATATTTCACCTGTTTTTCACCAACTAAGGCTACTTTCACACTAGCGGCAGTCCTGATCCTGCAGCTGAAGGGTGCCGTCGGATCCGGACTGCCGCAAGGACATGTGTGGGGCCGGAAACGCGTTCCGTCCCCACACATGTCACATACACAGTACCATATACATACACACACATACACACTTACATACTCCAGGCAGGCCGCACGTCTTCACCCCCAGGAGACTTGCAGCTATGACGATTCCCCACAGCGCCCTCTGCTGGGCGCTGTAGGGAATCGTCATAGCGGCGCGCCTCCTGGGCATGAAGACGTGCGGCCTGCCTGCCTGCCTGGAGTATGTAAGTATGTATGTGTTTATGTGTATGTATGTATGTATGTCTGTATGTATGTGTAGGTGACGGATCCGTCCTGAACTCCATTGAAAGTCAATGGAGGGCGGATCCGGTTACCATTGTGGTCACACCAGACGGATCTGCCCCCATTGACTTGCATTGGGGGGTCATTCCGGATCCGTCTTGGTGCGGATGCCTGGACCGGAGAGCAAACCGCAGCATGCTGCGGTTTGTTCTCTGGTCTGAAGACGGTACGGAATGCTTTCAGGAGCATTCCGTTGTCTTCAGTTCAGTTTTGTCCCCATTGACAATGAATGGGGACAAAACTGAAGCGTTTTATTAACTGCCCCACAGAAGATTGCAAACACATCCCAGACATACCTGTGTGCACTTTGTGTCTGTATTTCATATCCAGGAAAAGCACTGTTATTCTGCTGGAAAACAGTTCTCAAGTGCCCAGCTCTGCTGCTGCAAGTGCCCAGAGAAAACCAGACTGAAGAGGGGGGAGCTGCTTTAGCTGCTCGTATCTTGGGATTGGTAGCAGATAGAAAATGGTCCTTCTTTGAAAGCTGGCATTCCAGGCTTTCAAATGATACAAAAATCACAGCATTATACCCAGTATATCAGAAAATATAGCTGTTAAAAATTGAGTCGGGAAAGAAAGCCATTTTTAATTTCACTTTCAGCTGGGCACTTGGGAGCTGTTTTCCTGCGGGATAAAAGTGCTTTTTCTGAACATGGATTATAGACACAAAGTGCACACAGGTATGTCTGGGATGTGTTTGTGCAATCTTCTGTGGGGCAGTTATATTGGTGAAAAACAGGTGAAAGCCTCCCTTTAATATAAGTTATGACTCCAAAATCACTCCAACCGTCTCTTTATTGTATTGGTTTAAAGTAGAGAATTGCTTCTAAACTAATCAGATTCACCAAAAATGTCACAAAAAATCCTTTTCCAAATACTGTAAATCCAAAGTTTTGGAAATGCACTCAGATGAATTGTGTGTGGTACCCACAATTTTATATATACATTTAGTATACTAGTTAGTGAAAACAAGACAGGGAAGAGGAAAAATGGAGGATTACATGACCCCAGGTGGGGTCCTGACAGGCAGGCTTGCCCACAATGCTTTGCAGACAGCCTGACAGCAAATTGGGAGAGAGGATATTGGCTGGTCTATCAGGCTCGTAGGCACTGATGGTAATAGGACAATTGTGTGACAGACACTCCAATCAGACACATAAGACAGCCATTCAAGGGTCTTGCATGGACAATGTAGCCTTTGGAGATCATCTGTCATTCAGGAGTCATGTGTTTAATGTATATTGTATTGGACTGGTTCCAAAGTAATGAAATTATCAAAATTGTCTTCCAAAAAGCTATGTACAATGTATTTGGAAAGCCTCCAAACCCTTTCACTTTTTTCTAATTTTGTAATCGTGTGGCCTTGTGCTAAAATAAAAAAAAAAATTACATTTTCCCCTCTAAATACTCCATGACAAAGTTAAAACTGAATTTTAGAAATTGATGCGGGAAAACTTGATTTTTTCTTTTATTTTAGCACAAGGCCACAACATAAGAAAATGTGTAAAAAGTGATAGGATCTAAAGACTGTTGAATGTTTTGTATCAGAGTCATGTACTTGACCTGTCATATATTGTACTGGACTTTGTCCAATTGAGATTTTTTTTTTCTTAAAAGAAAAATAGAGAAAATTGTCTTGTCTTTCAAAAAAAATTGATTCATTACCAAATCATCACCATCTGTAAGCTCTCCAAGCCAAGAATAAGACATGTCCATTTAGGCACAAAGGTGACTATAGCTCTTCAACACATGAATTGGTATTTGTTTTCTAAAAAAATGTTTATTGTTTTATCCACAATTGTCCTCGAGTTCCAGGTCTTCACCAGATTTGTTCAAAATTGTCTTGTTCAGAAAAAAAAAATATATACCAAATAATGCATTTGTGTTGCTGAAATGCTGTAGATTTCAATCTCTGCACTGTAAAGGATGAAATTTGCAATGAAAATTCACGGTATAAATTGATATATTGTAGATTTTAAATCTCCACCACAGGTCAGTTTCCACAATAGATTTGTTCTGCAACATGGGGATAAGAATTGCTAAAACTCATTGACTTTGCTGGTACTTTACAATGCTGCAGAGTTGACACACGGAAATCTGCAATGGCAAATCCAGACTTCAGCTAATCAGTCACTTGTGGATATAGCCGAAAATTGCCTTGTCTTCATCAAACTTAATAAGAATTGTCTTGTGTTCCCAAAAATCAGGTCTCTCCAGTGTGCCTGCATATACTGCAAACTCTACCTAGTCCAATTAAGAATTATTTCTGAAAAAAAAAAGTCATCAGTGCCTTGTATTCTCACATGGTGGAAAACGCTCCCAGGAATTGTCACTGTGTGGTAAGGTGCATGCCACCACAGACAAGTGGAGCAGCTATGGCAAGGGACAGTACTTCTTTTTACAGCGCACTGGGTCACTGCTTTGTGTGGCAGTGGCGATAGTGCACCACAGCAACAAGGCCAGGTCCTATTGATATCTCCACATATGTGCCGGTCTGGTTTCCACAATAGGCACTTATCCGCCTTGTACCTTCACATCCATCTCAATGGGCTTCCACTTGTCCCAAACAGAAACAGGGCAGATCATTGCTTTCATTCTAACTCTCTCCTTTCATATGTGTAAACTGCAGTATTTCCATGCTGTTTTAGATCTGATGAGCTTGGGTTACGGAAGCCACATAGAGGATCAGTTGCTAATCTGTATCAAGCACCAAATTTCCCGCTGGATGTTAAACCACCAAGTACAACTGGGCAACATGGTCAGAGACAATGGCAGAAACATTGCGGCTGCAATGCATTTGGAGGAAATTACATGTTTTCTGTATGGTGTACATGATAAATCTACTGGTCAATGCTCTAATAGATAGTGGTCATGTCCCGGTGAGTGTCTGCCCATTTCAGCCCTTCTTATATACCTCAGAAATCCCTCGGTCTGCTACATTCTAACTCGTTGCAATTCCTCCTTGCATACTGTATGTGTGACCATTTGTATGAGCTTGTTTACATCATGCACCATAATGCAAGGGAGTATGTGTTATTTTGAGCTCAGGCAGTGGCAGCTTATCAGGATGCATGTTATGTACCCAGGCCCTTCAAAGAGGCCATCAGATTTGTGAGTAGGGACAACAGCAGATTCAATGATGTCATCCCCTTTATGCTGATGCAATAAACAATAGTGGAAGAAGAACAGCTTTCATGTCAGCGATGAATATGTTGGGAATTGGCACAGATGAATTCCCATTTAGGAGGAAATGAAGGGGGATGAGGGAATACAACTAAAGGAGGGAAGGTGGTGCAGAAGGATGAGGCTGATGATAATTCTGATAATGGCCATGACAAGTCACAGCTGTGGGGATGGAGCCTGAGAGAACTGGGCCCTCTGGCATGTTGGTGAGCATGGCAAGCTGACAGGCATATTGTTAGCACCAAGCAGAAAGTAGAGATGAGTAAATTTCTTGAAATTCGTTTTGTGTGTGATTCATTGAATTTGTCAAAAAAATTGATTTGTGTCTGAATCAATTCTCCGCAAATCAAAAGTGCTCAAACTAGAATGAAAATTGGATATGTGGTCTCCTAGGACTTTTGGATATGTGGTCTCCTAGGACTCATATTTGTTCCATCCTGTTTTTTTTTTCAATTTTTTTTATCTTTCTCTGTACTCCGCCCCCTTTTAAGCTCTTTACCACAATGACAGCAATAGCAAATAATGTCAGAGTGACCCAGATTTATATAGCTATGGGTAAATTCATGGTTGACACTGGTAACAAACACCATGTCTAAAAAATACGCTACGACTTTGCATTTGTTATTCTTTTTAAAATTAAAAAATGTTATTCCTTTTATTTGGGAACAGCGGCAGTACAGTGTGGATGTGGAAAGCATAGCGTAATAGTGGCATGTGGCTGCAATAAAAATGGCAGCAGTAGCAGTACAGCATGGTACAGACAAGGCAGTAGATTGTGTTCGGCTTTTTAGCAACAATAGATGTGTGTGGCTTTGTGGCAACAATAGTAGTGGCAGCCCTATCAGCGTACCATGGAACAGTCAAAAAAGTAGAATAGATATTTGTGCGACTGTGTAGGAGTATTAATAGTAGTAGTGCCTGTGGCTGGGCAGGGATAATGGCAACGGCAGCAGGGGGAGAATCATCTACAGCAGTGGCCACAGGAGCCATATAGTACAGAACATGATGGCAGACGAGCAGTGGAAATGGCAGTTCTCTTAATTGGCTTCGGTGGAAGGTGTGTGAAAATCCTCATGGATCCTTGTCTCATTCATTTTTGTGAACATGTAACAGATGGTAAGGACACTACTGGTTGTGGATGTGGCCTAGCTGCCTGTCATGGACGCACCGAGACATACAGACGTTCCTGCGACAGTGAGTGGCAGGACATTTGTGAGACTAGCAACACATGTTTGATCTGATATGTTTACCTTGTGGATCAATAGGCGTCTGTGTGGTTTCTGGAGCTTAACCACACCCTTAACCCCCAGTTGTTGCTATTGTGGTCATTTCACGTTCCCTATTTAAAGTTGTTTCCCTCACAATGCTATGCGGTTTATAGCTTCTATTGGACCTGTGGATAGCTGGTGTGTGGAACTCAGCTGACTTCCTGGTACTGCCATAGCTTCTTTGAAGTTAAGTGTTTTCTTTCCCTTTTGTATTTTGTTTGGGTTTTTCTGTGTGTTGCATTTCCCTGTTATTTGAATTAAAGCCTGAGGGAGACTTCTGTTCATCCTTCCTTTTGGATGAACAAGTTGTCTCAGTCCTGACATTAGTACCAGGGTCCTATAGGATTAGATAGGACACTAGGTACTCCTGTGTATGAAATCACCTACATCTGGGGTCTGTTCATACTGGTAGTTAGTCAGGACTTGATTAGAGTTTTATCAGGAGGTGTCCATCTTCTTTCCCTAGATTCCAGGCCTTATTCCCTCACCCCTTTCCCTCCTACGTTCGGTGTAGTGTTTCCCTCCCACACCCAAGTATGACACTGCCACAAAGAAGACTGGGAAAAGGAGTACAGACATGTTTTGATTGCTGGCCACATGATCCCACAGAATCTGGTGATGCAACCTCATGTGCTGCAATACAGTCACGGCAGTGTTTTGTGTGCTGGCCTTGTAAAGTAAACCCACTATATGGGAGATACTTGCACAGAGCTAGCGGAAGCCAAACTTGGCCTACTGTATGTGTGATACCCACAGTATCAGCGGCTTCACCAGTATCCTAGCTGACCAGAATAGAAGAAGATCTGGCTCTACCAGTTTAATTTTATTTTTTTATTTTGGCCATATGCCTATATATCATTGTGGGCCCTTTGGTTCCCCTCCTGATTCCCTGCTCTGTGTTTGCCTCAATGCCACTGTTGTTGTTGTTTCCCCTTCTGTCACTGTGGCTAGAAGTTCCACTTCTACTACTGCTACCACCAACGCAGTTATGCAGGGGGTCCCTTGACTCATCAACTAATCATTAGGGAGACTATCTTGAGTATCTTACATAGCGTGTGGGGGTTTTTTTTGCCCCTCCTTAGGAAAAAAAGAAGGCATTAGGAAGGGACAGTGAAGACAGAGATTATGCAAATGAAAGGCTTTTATGGGACCACAAAGAGGAGGAGCAGGAAGAATGCTGTACTCAGTCTTAACAGGATGACACTGCCTCCAAAGCACAGTGTCAACCTGTTGAGACAGGAAGAGGAGCGAGCCTTCCAGTCCACAATTTAATTCTCTTTGTCCTCAATAATAATGTGGTGCCTATCATAAGCGAGGGGGAACTGTGGGCTGCTACTACAACTAGCCAGATGGCTGGTGCTGCTACTGCTGTTTGCGCTAGCAAGCCACCCACATTTTGACTCTCGGGATGATGAGCCCCAGGTCTATAATTTTCCACTCTTCCTCTTACGGGACATTACATTATGAGGCCTATAAATGAATAGTCACAGTTTTGGTACAAAGATTATTAAATGGTACTAACAAAAGTGAGTAGGGACGTGGACAGGATTTAAAACATGTAGGATAATTCCCATTTGACTGCCAATAAAATTGCTATATGGATGTTTGTTTTATCAAGATGAATTGAAATTAAGAGAAGATTTGCAATTTTACCAAGTGCTGGATCGCTTTACTACATTGTTCAAGTGAGTGCTGCAGGTCTGGCGGTGTCCATGCACTGGGAAGATGCACTTTCCTAAGGAGACTGGTGAGCTGGTGTTTGCTATTTGTTCATTTTTTCTGTAATTTAAAGACAGAGGTGCAATTAAATGTCCCTCCTCTTCTACAAACACACTGCACACTGGTATTGACAATTTAAAATGGTAAAACAGTGAGTGGAATGAAATTGATATATAAATTACGTTATTGCAGTAAAACGTGTTCATTAACAATACACATTAGCTTGATGTAATACAATGTATGGAATGAAACCAGTATATCAAAGCTGTTATTTCAGCACAACACATTCACTAGTAATGCCAAGGTATCCTGATACATTACGATGTGTAAATGGTTAACTGGTATATAAATACACCAGTCACAAAGTTAAGGATATTTGTCTTTTGGGTGAAATTTTTGGAAAATGTAAAAAGTTCACACTACAGTAATATTATATCATGAAAGTAGGGCATTTAAGTAGAAGCATGTAATGGTGATTTCCTCATCTCAAAGAATTTATTGAAACAAAATCCAACAACAGTAGTAGGTATACCCCTACAGAAAATGCCAATGTCAAAAACGTGTCATGCGGCCTTGAACATGAATTACAGCTTGACAACGACATCTCATGCGATTCACAAGTCAACGTTTGTCTGATAAAGTATGGCATCCTACTTTTCTTGAAGGGCATCCCTCAGGTCATTGAGGTTCTGGGGTACAGAGTGATGAGCCTCTACATGGCAAGTCAGCTGATCCCATAGGTTTTCAATGGGATTCAGATCTGGAGAAAGTGCAGGCCACTCCATTTGAGGTACCCCAGTCTCCTTCAGCCGTTCCCTTATGATGTGACCTTGATGAGCTGGTGCATTGCATAGCACTCTCCTTGTAGTCTCCAACATCATTGACGGCCATCATTTCTGCTCAGGGTTAATTCATCATCTGGTTCCGCAGGGCATTGTTCACAGTGAACCAAGAAATTTATTGAGCGATTCATGGATCAAACACCTGTTGTGAATTTTGCCGGTAAGCTCCTTATTAGAGAATAGCAAGTTGTGCAAAAGGACTGAAACATTGAACAGTTGGACACGTGCATTCAAAAGTCACATTAAGTTCACCTGTAAAGGTTAAAGTGCATTTTAGGTTTATCCTATCCACAAGCCAAATATCCCTAACTGTGAGTAGTGTTCTGGTTTTGCAGAACAACACGTTTACTAACAATGTATGATATGGTTTTTAGAAAAACTAATGAGGCAAATACTCAGAGTTCACAACAGAATATACTGCTGCTGATGCTGGTAATAAGCCTATAAAACACATAAACTGTAGAAACTTGAGGGTTTTTTTAGGTTGTTGCTGAATTTTGAGTTTCATTTGCAGATTTTTCAGTACAACATGAACTTTTCACTAATGACATCCTTATACTCTCCCTACAACAGCTAGATGAGTTGCTTGTGTCTATAATAGCTTTTTGCCAGACACACGCAACACACATGCTCTAAGATCGTAAGCTATGCACATAATGGCTTCTCTCCAGCCTGGAGGCAGAAGGACCTTCCAAAATCCTGCTCCTGATTGGCTTACAGTCTTTGAGCCAATCAAGGCAAGCCCTTTGTTTTTCTTTCCCTTCTTTTACTCCCAGGGTCATGTGATCCTCCATCTTCATCCTCCCTCATGTTTTTTTGTGACCAGCTTTCACTGTAGATTTTTCTGAGTACAGATTTTTTCGATTTCCTGAATATGATTATGTCTCTGCAAGTTTGCCTGAGAGGTTCTAAACAGCAATTAGAAATCATTAAGAAAATTGCTTAATAACAGCGACATGGGCCATAGACACAAAGTAATGGAGGGGACCCTACTGACTTATCTGGGGGGGGGGTCTAGGCATGCTCTGTGATCTGTGCAGAGGTCATTGTACAACTAAAGATAGATAAGCTTTGACAATCACCAATTGTGACAGGTAAGCAAGTAACTGCAGTAAAGTGATCTGTGCAGACCAAGAAGTGGTGCCTATTAGGCCTAGTGGCCAGTGTGAATTTGCAGGATTTTATGGAGTCCTACATGCAAGCTATGTGGGTCAACATCACACACAACAGGGACAGTCTCTTACCCATGTCTCTTAGACTCTTTGGAGGAGATTTATCAAAACTGATGTAAAGGAAAACTGGTTGCCCATAGCAGCCAATCAGATTTAACCTTTCATTTTCCAGGGCTCCTTAGGAAAGTTTTCCTTTACACTAATTTTGATAAATGCCCACCTATATTTCTTTATCTTAGAATGGGTAGAATCCACAGCCTCTTTAGGATCCTCTGTAGCAGTGCTTCTGCGACGTAGTCCACAATGCTGAAATCGACAGCAACGGCTGGAATTCAGGTGGCACACAAGTTGCTGAACAACGGAGCTCTCTGACAGTCACCGATTTTTCTGGCTCAGGCTGCGCAGGAGTAGGCACTGCAGAAGCTAGGTATTTCAAAGGCACTGGATTAGGTTTATTGTAGGGAAGGTGAGATGGCATTCTTCACCTAGCTCCCTCCTCTGGATCTTTGATACGGTAGCTGTCAGCGTGCCACATATGATGAGCCCTGTCTGGCCATAACAGTAATGACTGCTACTGATGACTACTGTATTTTGGGACCCCATTGTGGTGGGTGATGGTTCTGGCAGGGTGATGATTTTGGGCCCCAGAGAGCTAGGCTCTTATACCCAAACTTTCAACCGGGAGATGGTCCAAAGTTAAAGTCACGTTCTGGTGTCTCTGGATTTGGCCATAGCCCTGACAAGTGTAGACCCCAATAGTTGTGCATGTTGCTGGTCTCTATAAGTGATTTCCCAGTCTTGTTGGTCTTTCCCCTTTTTTAGCCTGCTCCTTGCTGGTAAAGCCTCTGCCCTTTGCCCTTAGCGCATGCACAAGCACCTCCCAGCTCTTAAAGGGTCAGCACCTGCAAACCCTACCACTTTTGGGTACTTAAGGCACCTTCTCCTATGGAAGGGTGCCTGAGCAATAGGTTTCCTAGCACACTAGTATATGGCGAAGGTGTACTGCGTGCCCATGTACTGACTTTCTGCCTGGATCCTGGATTACGACCATTCTCTGCCTGACCTCCGTACTGACACTTCACTGCTTAAGGTTTTGCCTGATTTCTTGGTACTCACAGATGTCTCTGATGCCCAAGGGTCAGCTGATGACAATCATACAGAGACTACTCTAGGGTTTTTGTGGCAATTAGCATTAATTTGAGATTGTTATGAAGAGTAATCAGATGAACTGCAAAGTTATTCCTTTCCATTAAAATTAAATTAATTAAAAAACTAATTTCCACTGCATTTCAGCTCTGCCACAAAATGACTTCCTAACATCATTTCTAGTGATGAGCGAGCATGCTCAGCCGAACTCGCTGTTCGGCCGAGCATGCCAGCGCTGGGGTACACTCGGTGCTCTGCCGAGCACTGGGTGTACTCGAGCACCATGCTCGAGTCCCCTCCCTCCCCGCATGCTCACCGCCGTGGAGCCCGGCTCGTCTGATTTTTTTCACGCTCTCCCCGCCCCTGTCACTGCCTCCGCCCGCCCTCCTCTTCACTTGCGTCCTCCGTCTGTTCCCGTCTCTCCCCGAGCCAGCGCATGCGCAGTGGCTACGCCGATGCCGTGCCCACAATGGGCAATGCAATGTGCATGCGCCGGCTCGGCAAGAGCCTGGAACAGACGGAGGACACAAGTGAAGAGGAGGGCAGGCGGAGGGAGTGACAGGGGCGGGAAGAGCGTGAAAAAAGCAGACGAGCCCGGGCTCCACGGCGGTAAGATATCTGGCCACATTTTTTTTTATTTTTATGGGGGACCACTATAAACCAGGCACCCTCCCCTCTTCCTAGTGGGGGGTGCCTGGTTTACTCCCATTGACTTACATTATGCTCGGGTGCTCGGTTGAGCACTCAAGTGCCCCCTAGTGCTCGGCCAGAGAACACGAGCACGGAGGTGCTCGATCATCACTAATCATTTCACCAATCTTCTTGTTAGCTCAGGAAGAACGTGTTAACAAGGACAAGGCAGTTAATTGAATTAGAAGAGCAGACTGGTTGCTTTAAAATGGGGATGTTCCAGGAAATCATTGTCTTCTTCTGTTAACCATGGTTAACTCCAAGGAAACATGCACATGGAGTCATCATTGCTTTGCATGAAAGGGGCTTCACAGATAAGGATATTGCTGCTCTGCTCACCGGTGCTCTTCTTCTTTGTCGGCCAACACCTGCTGGTCTTCCTCTGCTCTTTTGCAGAGATGAAGCCTCCTGGCTGTTTTCCCATCAGGCTGCAGCCTGCTCCTTGCAGGTAAAGCCTCTGCCCTTTGCCCGTAGCACATGCACAAGTACCTCCCAGCTCTTAAAGGGTCAGCACATGCAAAAAATCTGAAAAAATGTTTGTCCGGAGAAGAGAAAGTGGGCACTAACATGAATTGTGATAAACTTCAAGCATTGTTTAGGCAAGAATGGGTAGACATCAGTCAGGACTTGGCCCAGAAGCTGATATCCAGCATGCCAGAGTGCTTTGTAGAAGTCTTGAAAAAAAAAGGATCAACATTGTAAATATTGAGTCTTTGCATAAGGTTGATGAAATTTGTCAATAAAAGTGAAAAATAAAACTTATGAAATGCTTAGAAATGTACTTCAGTATACCATATAAACATCTGGCAAAAGATATAAAAACACTGAAGATGCAAACTTTGAGAAAATCAAAATTTTTGTCAGCCAAAACTTTTAGCCATGACTGTATATGGTGACTGTGACTCTGAAAAATATAAAACATATTTGTCTTGGGACTACTCCTAAGGGTGCTAAGTGGTCCCCCTGGTCTTCACCCTTTAACCCCTACACATAGATCTGGACTCTGCTGCAGGGGAACCATTAGGCCACTAATTCTTGAGGTGGTCTCTGTTCAGTAGACTGCTGACCAATGGAGGTCAAGAGCATTGATGCACAGCACCAAAGCATCAGCAAAACCATAGTCAGGAATAGGCTGAAGTTGGAAAAGGCACAGTTTGTGCAATCCAATAAAACATCCAAGGGACAGGGCATAGAAAAGGCAAAGGTCAGGTCAAGCAGTGAAGAGTCAGATCCAGAGATCAGGAACAAGTCAGTACACAGGCAGTACACTAGAGAACTAGAACCTATTGCTCAGGCAGCCATTCACTGGAGAAGATTAGGGAGCATGTACACTAGGCCTTAACGAGTCAGGGGAAGCACATACATGCACCATATGGGCATAGTAGCCAGTGAGTTGTGCTACTCCATACAGACCAACCAGGAGCCATGGAGTGGTGAGGATGGCTATGCCCATCAAGAGGATGTAGTAGTAATTGAGTACTGTAGCTTTAAATATTGATGTGCAGTGCAACCACAGCCTCAATAGATGAGAAATGGCTGGAGCCCAGTAAAAAACACATTACAATGAGTTTGACTAACCCTGTCCTTTCCCTTTCTAAAACATATTACCGTTCCTGTTTGACCCTAAATTAACTATATTGTGTATCAAAGGATGAATATTCCTTAGCTGTCACATCAATGTACAAGCTCAGAGTACACATGGCTTCCCTACTTGTAATCTTCCAATGACACATGTCAATATATAGACAAGCCTGATGCCCAGGACCATGCACGGGGTCATGTGATTCTCCTAATTCGATTTGTTTAAAATTGATTTGCTAATTTCTAGAGATAATTAATTATAAATACCATATTTTCTAAGTCAAATATACAAGCCTGCAAATTCTAACTGTATTAATAAAATATACAAAAAATATTGTTTACCTTTACAATTTCCTCGGTATGCAATCTCCAACTGAGAATCTTTACATTTAGCTCGTTGAAATTCACACCTGGAAAGGAATGTTCTGCCATCGGATGCACATAGAAGCTTGGAAGGAGAGCCTGCACAATCCAAATTACATTCTTTGTCTTTGTCTTGATCCACTCTTAGAAACTGGGCAAAAAAAACGTTACAAAAATGAACAGAATATTTATAGTAAGATAAAGATACTAAAAGACCAATGTAGATTTACTTTGCTTTTCACTTGATTTATGAGATTGATAATAGATTTTTTTCTGACTCTGATTTCTGAAGTTTTTCAATAAGCAGTATACACAATGCAGTAGTATAATCCTTAGGACTACACTGTGGCTTTTTGTAGCGCTACTGATTTCAATAGTTAAAATTCCTCAGTATTTCTACAAATAGTCACAGTGTAGCCCAGGCCTTAAACCCAATGGGTTATGTGATTTATCACATGATCCTTCAAAGTCACTTATAGGCTACAGCTGATACAGTGTCACTACAGATTTAACTCTGTAAATTATGGAACAAGGTTGTGCTGCTGACAGGGAAAAAAAATATTTATTTACATGACTAATTATGCATCAGAAACACACCACACAGAAAACAAAATTATTAACATAAAACTGTAAATATAACTAAAAACAAACAAAGCCACTGGCAGACTAAATCAAAGTGCTATCTCCACTCCAATGACCCAAAACTGCATGAGCCATGTATCAAGGGACCGATTTTAAAGTTGCCATGCCCCCACCAAACATCTCTAGTGACAGCTTATCTCCTGCCAGAAGAAAAGAATTGGGTGTTCCTCATACATCATCTGTTGGGGGACAGTCGGGAGGCCCACATAGACATTAAATACCCAGACGAACTCACCAAAATAAGTGGGTTTATCCGATAATAATCTAATGTGTATGTGGGCCTTAAAGGGGTTCTCCACCCTTTCAACACATTTTGAGTGTCCCCCTCCCTGCCGTACCTGTGTAGGGAAGGATTTGTACGTCATCTCTGTCGCTTGGTTCTGACTACTTGCATTCTCTGCACTCCTATCCCTGTTTGTCAACTTCAGGTGTGGACAGGGGTCACATATGCTGCTGCAGCCAATGACTGACTGAAGCAGTGACATGTCCCCCACGCAACATGTGATCCCGGAACATGTCACTTGGTGGAGATGTACCCTTTATGGCTTTTCATTGGGTACAGCGACACACATGACTGATGTCCATTCCAGAAGTTGACAAGCAGAGACTGGAGTTCCACAAACCATGCGGCAGGTAGCCTGTTAAGTGTGCTTCCCTCCACAGGTCTGATGGGAAGAGAGGGGACCCAAAATTTGTTGAAAAGGTTGACAACCCCTTTAAGCCTTTCTTTTTACTGCAGATTCAGACTACAAATATTTAAATATTAAAATGTTAAAAACTGTCAACTTTCTTTGCTATGCAAGCAGGAGCCATAATAATTACAAAGTTGACAGAAACAAATATAAAGCCACATATATTAATAAAAAGGGATTCAAAAATATTTGGCCTTAAGGCCCTTAAGCAGTGAACACCATTGTTACAACGTACTAGAAAAATGGCTTTAAGTAAATATAATTTGCAGAGATGATAGCTAAAATCTTGCCTGTACGCTCACAGAACATCCATAAATACACTAGAACCACTGAATGGTCTTAAAAACCACGATGGGCTCAATGGCTCTGTACATTTTGGTTTACATAAGTAAACTACACATTAACTAAACCACACCACTATAAATATATATTATCTGTAAAAGAGACGAGAAGGAATGGCAGAAACATAATTAGAAAAGTATTGCCCAGTTACTTCCAACACTAGAGCTCCTGAAGATGACAGCTAAAGTGATGAAATGTTCAATGAGATACTGGACACTGTAACACAGAACACCAGGCACCAGACAATTACCATAAAATTGCTATTTTATACAGGCGTTATAACATACACCATATGGACAGTATTGGAACACAATGTTCAAAGGGGTTATCCAGGAAAAGATAATGATGACTTATCTACAGGACAGGTCATCATTATCACATCAGCGGGGGTCCAAGTCCCCCCCCCAATCAGCTGATTCATGGAGCTGCTGAATTCACCGGAGCTCTGGTGAGCAATGCAGGCTCCCAAGGACAGCGGTGTACATTGTACAGTGACAGTGCTTGGTATTGCAGCTTAGCCCCATTGTCTTTAATGGAGATGAGCTGCAACTAGGTCATGTGACTGATGTACAGTAATGTCACTGGCCTAGGAAGAGGGTGCAGCGCTCAAGGCCTGTTCTAATAGCTGATCAGCGGAGGTCCCGATTGTCGCACCCCTGCAGATCTGATATTGATAATCTATCCCAAGGATAAGTCATAAATATCTGTTTCTGAATAACCCCTTTAGAAAGAATGCATCAACAAATGACTTATTGTTTAAATCAAGGTTTTTTATGTTAAACATATGTTTGAAGAATTTTTGGTAATTCTATATGTAATTGCCCATGTCACTACATTTAATAATAGGCTCCACTTCCTGAAGTGTTGTGATCACTTCTCAGCAGTTGTCTTATTATGAACACAGGTAGGATTACAGTGACAGATGATCTTCTTGTTGTAGCGAAACTGACTGGAGACAAGTAAGCTATCTGACAAACCACACAACCACTGCCAGTCTTGGTGCTAGGTACCTGGTTCAACCAAAGCTGGAAGGGACTAATGAGCGATACAGTAAATTAAAAAAAAAAAAAATGCTCAATTCATTCATATGAAAAGAAACTAATAGCGTTGTAACAGAACTGCACCCAAGTCCACTTTTTTTGTAACTGACCATTGCAGTGGGGACTTAGGTAATATATTTTTTTTTCAATTTAAACCGATACATTTAGATTTCTATTTTTTCAATGATTATCCTAATCTTCTTTTAATATGAAATGGGGTATATTCTGCATAATCTCTCCTACAGTAGTTATCTATGTTTGTCATTATTATTTAATAAGTAATATTAAATAATAGATCATTAAGTTCAGCCTCCAAAGTTCTGTCGCCATTTAAAATGATTGTTTTCCCCATGCCTTGTCTCGAGGTCGGCTCTAATTCACTGGCCCCCAACACATGCGTGCACTGGCTTACAGCTCCATGGGGCAAGTTCTGTGCTCTCTGACAGAGAGGCACCACCTGGGATATGAACATGTATTTAGCCTTTCCAGTTCTCATCTCCCCACATGCCCTGCCACAGCTGATAGAGACGTACCACCTAGGATAGCACATCTTTGCAATCTGACTACCAGATGACCTGGGCATCGGATCAGGGTCACAGGGATCAGTTACAAAAAAGGGGACTTAGCTACAGTTCTGTTACCATGGACCAGCAAACCATGCAATAAATTTCTTTTCACATAAATGAATTGGAAATTTTATTTATTTACAGCATGCTGGACCAAATGCTGGATCCCTATTTTTTAAATCTGACATGTGATATCTGACAGTTTATCTGGTAATAACTTTAGAACACTTTTACTTATCCAAGCCATTCTAAGATTGTTTTGTCGTGACACATCATACTTCATGTTAGTAGTGAATATGAGTTGATATGTTTTACCTCTATGCATAAAAAAATCCCATATTTGAAGAAATTTTGGAAAAATTTGCTATTTTCAAAATTAGAATTTCTCTGCTTTTAAGATAGATAGTGATACTTCATAAAATAGTTATTACTTCACATTCCCGATAGGTCTACTTTATGTTTTTCATCATACAGTTACGTCCAAATGTGTGAAGGGTTAAAGGGTAGACCCGAAAGTATTGAATTGCTTTGTATACACCATTATGAATTGTCTGCGAATTATTTATATTCTTGAATGAGGGTGCATTATTCATGGCTCCACTTGTAAGAAATTGTAAAGCAGATATACACAGAGAATAACTGAGATTATTTATACAAAGTAAGAATGTTATGTACTTGTGCATGTTAACCTTAAACCAAGCGGTCGAACAAATAACTGTGCTACCTAAAGGAAACTTCCAGTGCGTGGGTTATGTCTTAATTCTTAGACCTGATGAAAAAGTATGTCTGTGGGGATATGTGACATCAATAGTTTTGTTTTATTCCTGCTTTCTGTGGAAAAAAAAAATATTATTTTCCTGACAACTTCTTCAGCCTTCTTCCATTGGGGCACTAGGGGCACACCATTTCTGGATTTTGTTATATACTGTTGAAGTACAAGGCACAGCTGGCTTTTTTAAAGAAATAATGCAAGACAATTTTTCAGAAAAAGTTGGCCAAAGCAGAGTTTGCAGACTGTGATGGTTTGGTATATGCAAGCGCACTGGGGAGAATGAAATTTTTGGAGGAATAGACAAAGTTAAACAATTTTGGTGAAGACAGGGAACTCAGCTATACTTCTCAATTTTGTGAACACAAGATAATTTTAAACAATGTTGGTGACTAGAGATGAGCGAATTTTTAAAAAATTCGATTCGGCTGGTTCGCCGAATTTTCCGAAAAGATTAGCTTCGATCCGAATAAATTCATTGCGAATCATGTTAAAAAATGGCTACTTCCGGGCTGCAGAGAGCCTGGATAGTGGTGTAGAACACTGTGCCTTGCAGTAAAACGCATAGGGAGTAGTGTTGAGCGAGTCAATGGGACTAAACCAGGCACCCCCCGCTCGGAAGAGGGGAGGGTGTCTGGTTAATAGAAAAAGGTCAGAATCGCGACTTCTCCTCTTTTACTCCTTTCACTTGTAAAAGTATGCTAATTAACTGAATTTGTAAGCATTTGCGCACAATGCATACGCATTAGCGTACAAATGTGTATGCATTAGCATACAAATTCGTACGCATTAGCATACAATGCGTACCATTAGCGTACAAATCAACATTACAGTGAATGCCAGCATTGCGCTTGAGGACACTCAGTGTTCTACTGTGGTAGTGGAAGAATACTGTGAGCCAGTGTGACACGCACATAACAGGCTTCTTAGAATCGTTGCACACTGTTATGTATTTGGGCAGTTAAGGGGCCAAAACTCACCAAACAACTCAAGTCTGAACTCAGCCTTACAGGTGAATGTTAGCGCCAGCTATTAAGAATCGTGCAGAGGCCCAAGATCCTACTAGAGCGCCAAAAGCGCACGCCTTTTACACCAATTCACTGATTCCACATACATTTCGACAGAACCTGTTCTATTACACGCTTATACAAGCAGAGCCTCCCCAGACAGGTTGGAGATAGCAGTGGCAGCAGCATCAGCAGACTATCGAGTGGCACGACAACAGTGTGGCCAGGTGGCAGCAGCATGAGTAGGCCACAGAGTGGCAGAATGACAGACCCTGGAAGTGGCAGCAGCAGTGGAAGTAGTAGTACAATTTGGAGGCCACAGAGTGGCACAATTACCTAATTTTGACGTAGCGGCAGCTAGGAGACGGTATGTGGAGTTGGAGGCGACAGCAGCATCAAGCCGGAGAGTGGCATGAACAAACCCTGAAGAACAGACCGTAATAAAAAATTATCCTTTTGGTTAAGATCAACTGTCGCATATGTTCTTATCAGTATCGGGGCTGGTTATGCCAGTGGACGGGAACGTAAGACAGAGGAGGTGCAGTGAAGGCTCCAGCTTTGCCTCGACTGTGACAAAATGTCAGTATTGAACCAAGACACCAAGAAAGTTCGGAGTTCGATCTTGAGATCGAGCTGGCGGTCTGCAGGGAGCTGAGCTACCACCTGTGGGAGGCCCTGCCTCTCGCCTCCCCCATGCTCATCGTTGAGTGTCCCGGGGGCCGGAATCGTTTACTTTTAAAAATTTGAGTGTTCAAAACAAACAAGGTTTCCTGTGTACTTGAGCTTTGAATAATGGAATAGGACTACAGAACGTACCAAAAATGTAATACTGACATGCTGCTGCAGAGGAGAGTGGTACCGTAACAGCAGCTGCAAGAGGCAGCAGTCAAACAAATTTCAAGGCCACAGAGTGGCACCGTAACAGCAGCTGCAAGAGGCAGCAGTGGAATACATTTCGAGGCCACAGAGTGGGAGAGGCAGCAGTAGTCGTACTAATTTTAATGAGACAGAATGGCACAGTGACATACCCTGGGAGAGGCAGCAGCAGTCATAAAAATTTAAATGCAGCATACCGTAGAGTGGCACAATTACATAATTTGGATGTAGCGGCAGCTAGGACACAGCGTGTGGAGGCGGCAGCAGCAGCATCAGGCCACAGAGTGGCATGGTGACATAGCCTGGAGGTGACAGCAGTAGCAGCATGAGGAGACCTGATTGTTGAGATGGCAGCAGCATCAGAAGGCTACATATTGGGTCAATGACAGAGTGGAGAGGTGGGTGGCAATACCAGTCACTGGTAAAGATGTTGGGAGGTAGAAGGAGCAGCTGGTAGATCTGTGGCATCAGGCGGGTGGCAGCATCATAAGACTGGCTGAGGCAGGTAGCCTGAACAATACAGTCTCATTTGTCAAGGTTTGGGTGATGCATCATGGCTGATCTAATCTGATGCATCAGGCGTTGGTGGGTGGAAATCCTGGCTGATCCAGTTTGGCTGCCCAGTAGTCCAGAGGATCTTCAATGTGGGGTGGCAGGGTGCTGTCCAAGTAGGCCACCACCTGCTGGTTCAGGGTCTGCTCCTGGTCTACCTGCTGCTGCTGCTGCTGCTGCTGAGTACTTTCCGCACTTGGCGGGTGAAGAAAGCTGCTCATCAGCGACTCCAGACTCAAGTTGCTGCTGATGGAGCTGGTACTTCTTCTAACCCCCCACCCCCCCACAGCAGCCATGGCAGTGGTACGTGAGCGCTGAGGGGCCCCACAGTCAGACCTGCGAGAGGATGGACGATGACGCAGATAGGCAGCAGCCAACTGACTACATAGGATGTCTCTATAGTACTTCAGTTTGTCCTCCCTCTCAGCAGGTGAAAAAAATGCCCCCATTTTAGACCGGTAGCGAGGGTTCAAGAGGGTGGAGAGCCAGAAGTCATCCCTCTGCCGGATGGTGACTATTCGGCTGTCACTACGTAAGCAAGTGAGCCTGCATCGGGCTATTTGTGCAACTGACTCAGAGGGACTCCCTGCCTCCAACTCCATTGTATACTGCCATGGTGTCTCTGGGTCATCTGCCTCATCTTCCTCATCTCCCTCTACCTCCTCTGGCTGCTCCTGCTCCTCCTCTTCTGTCACCTGGGTAGAAAAACCACTAAATGCTTGTGCTCCAATGTCCTCCTCCTCCAGTTCAGCCCACACCGGTGATGTTGTTCATACCATAGTCCTGGCAACTGACAAATAACGTGGCCTCTTCAAAGGGCCTGAGCAAGCGGCAGGTGTCACGCATGAGCTGCCACTGGCTTACATCAAAATTACACAGGGGAGTACTCCTGTCTGCTTGGATCATTAAGAAATCGTTTATGGCCTTTCTCTGTTCGTACAGTCTGTCCAACATATGGAGGGTAGAATTCCAACGGGTGGAAACATCACATATCAGCCTATGTTGGGGACGCCATTCTGCCGCTGCAGCTCAAGGAGGGTGTGCTTGGCAGTGTAGGAATGGCTGAAGTGCATGCAAAGTTTCCTGTCCATTTTTAGAATGTTTTGCAGTTGGGTATAAGACTTGAGGAACCATTTGACAACCCGATTAAATACGTGCGCCATGCAGGCCGCATGCCTCAGCCCTCTTTGGCACAACGCGGACACCATGTTCTTTCCGTTATCTGTCACCATGGTTCCGATTTTTAGTTGTCACGGAGAAAGCAAGCAATCGATTTCTTCTTTCATGACACAGAGCAGTTCCTCCCCTGTGTGACTTCATTTGCCCAGGCAAACCATTTGTAGAACTGCGTGACACCGCCGTGCCCTGCACATGTGGTACGCTGGAGGAGCACTATGACTTGGCCCTGCAGTGAAGGCTGAGGTGGTGGAGAAGGAGCCGGACATTAGCGCAGGATCAGCAGTTTGACAACGAGGAGGAGAAAGTGGCGTCACCTGTTCAAGTTGCTCGTGTGGCTGGGCAGGAAGCACATTGACCCAGTGGGCCGTAAAGGACATGTACTGTCCCTGACCGTAGTTGCATCCACATGTCGGCGCTGCCGTGCACTTTGGCAGACCATATTTGTGCAGGGCTGGGACTGACTTTTTGGGAAAGAAATGACGGCTTGGCACAAGCCATCATTTCTCTGAATGGTGCAGAGTCCACCAGTTGAAAAGGCAGGGACTGCAGCATGAGCAACTTGGACAGGAGCACGATCAGCTTCTGCACTGTAGGATGGCTGGACGCGTACTGCTGTCTCTTTGCAATCGCCTCGGTGAACGACTGCTGCCATAATGAGTGGCGAGGAGTAAGAGGAGGAGGAGCAGGAGCATCTGGAGCGGTAGATAATGACAGACAGCTCCCTTTGGCAGAGGTGCTGGAGCCTTGACTGCCTGAAATGGGCTGCGTGCCACTGGGTGATGCTGCTGTTGCTGCTGCCGACTGGACCGCCACATCTGAGCCACAGTTCTCCCAGGCCACTTAGTGGTGACGCTGCATATGTTGGCACAGGGCCATGGTGCCAACATTAGCACCCTGGCCACGCTTCACTTTCTGACCACAGATTCTACATATATCCATGTTCACCTCCTCAGGCGTCTTAACAAAAAACTTCCACACCGCCGAGTAAGCGATTTTACCACCAACACTCCGCACTGACTGAGTGGTACCTCTGCTGCCTGGCTGAGCCCCTGTGCCGCTCTTTTCATGGCCAGAAAGCACCTGCGAAGAGTGTGGTCTACCCCGTGCCCGTTTGGCTTCCGACCTCGCACTGCTGCCGCTCCGCTGACTAACGGCCACATTACCGACTTGCTGCCTGCACTGCTGCCTGACGCGCAAGCTGTCAGTCTCGTCTGCAGATGATGATGATGATGATGATGATGATGATGAAGCCCTTGCTTCACCCAGCTCCCAAGTGCAATCGGCTACATCATCATCAACTACAGTTTGCACGTCGCTAATGTCCTCCTCAACCTTCTCGGTGTACAAAGCCTGACCGCTCTCAACATCACCTCCCACTACACTCTCCTCATCAGTACTTGACCACCTACTGGAAGGAGCGGATTTCTGCCCCACCTCTTGGCTTCCCAGTAGCTGCTGACTGTCCTCAAGTAGTTCATCCTCGCTGTATAGTGGCGCAGAGCCCATAGCATATAGTACTTCTCTGGATGAGGGGACCGAAAAGGACAGAGGCAGGTTGAAGACAGGTGAGGGCACTGGAGCTGCTCCTGGCCCATGACAACTAAGGGTTGTGTCTGACGAACCCACCGACTCTTGGCTGGGGGTTTCAGATGTCATCTGGGAGGAAGTGGATGACCGAGTCAACCATTCAAGAACATCTGGGTTGGTGGTCAACACATGACCACTAAATGACACCGGAAGCTGCGGCCTCGCCGAGTGACCCATAATGCCGCGTCCCCTTCCTCTGCTGAGACTTGTGCCTGTTCCCGAAAAATTTTTGCCATTGCCCCTCCCCTGTGAAGGGCCTGTCACGCCTCTGTCTGGCATCCTGTTTCATAAAAAAATTTAAAATAAAATAAAATGAACAATCCCCCCAAAAATTATACTTTGCTCACTGCCTTGCACAACGGCTTAACTATTTCTTTCAGAAATATCGTCACCTACACAGTGTGTTAACAATGGGTTACTGAACTGCAGTACAATGGGTTACTGCACAGAACTATACACTTTGTTTATATACAGACTGATGCTGCAACTATCGATGTAAAAGGAACAAGCCCAGAACAACGTCTTTACTCTTTTTTGGGCAAGGCAGCTTCACTGACTACGTTAGCACAATATCACGTTTTTCTGTTTGGATGGCGAATAACGCCGCAAATAGTTTTTTAAAACTAACAACCCCACAAACACAGATTCACAGTTTTTTTGGCAATTCAACTTCACTGACTACGTTAGCGCAATATCACACTTTTCTGTTTGGATAGCAAATAATGCCGCAGATAGTTATTTTAAATGAACAAATCCACAAAAACGGATTTACAGTTTTTTTGGCAAGTCAACTTCACTGACTACGTTAGCACAATATCACGCTTTTCTGTTTGGATGGCGAATAATGCCACAAATAGTTATTTAAAACTAACAACCCCACAAACACGGATTCACATTTTTTTTTGGCAAGTCGACTTCACTGACTACGTTAGCACAATATCAAGCTTTTCTGTTTGGATGGCAAATAACGCCGCAAATAGTTATTTAAAACTAACAACCCCACAAACACAGATTCACTGTTTTTTTGGCAATTCAACTTCACTGACTACATTAGCACAATATCACGCTTTTCTGTTTGGATGGCGAATAACGCCGCAAATAGTTATTTAAAACTAACAACCCCACAAACACGGATTCACAGTTTTTTTGGCAAGTCAACTTCACTGACTACGTTAGCACAATATCACGCTTTTCTGTTTGGATGGCGAATAACGCCGCAAATAGTTATTTGAAAGAACAACCCCACAAACACGGATTCACTGGTTTTTTGGCAAGTCAGATTCACTGACTATGTTAGCACAATATCACACTTTTCTGTTTGGATGGCGAATAATGCCGCAAATAATTATTTAAAAGAACAACCCCACAAACATGTATTCACTGTTTTTTTGGCAAGTCAACTACACTGAAGAATTTAGCACTATACAGCGCTTGTCTATTTGTATGGCGAATAACGCCGCAACTATTTCTTTCACATTTACAAGCTGCCAATCACGGATTATATATGTTTTTCCCCAAACACAACCCAAAAGATTTTTTTTTTATTATTTTTTTTCAACTTTTTTTTTTATTATTTTTTATTTTTCTTTAATGTACCCCAAACATGGCTCTGACCCTCTTACTGCACTGCAAAAAGTGAGAGTAGTGGTGCTTCTTTGAATACAGCACCCCAAAACAGCCTTTAGAACAGAGTGCAGTGCTGTATAACAGGCTAACCCCTATGCCCACTCACTGCTGCACAGTGTACCAGAATAGCGATTTCACGGCCTGATTTTCTGTCTAGAAATCGTCCCTCTTCTATCCCTGCAATTCAGATTATCTATCCCTGATCTCCTCATTTCTTTTCTTTAGTTTTTCTTTCACTTGCCCTATCTCTCCTGACGTCTGTCTCTGGTCTAACATCAATAGCAAATGGCGCTTTCCAGTGCTGCAGAGCTATTTATAGGGCTGGGACATCGCAGGACCTGGCTGGCTGCTAATTGACTACATGTCTGCATGTGATCGCATTGTGGGCGTTTACTTCTTTGTCCCAGAAATCCTTCCCCCATGTCATGCCATGTGCTTGCGGCCATTTTAGGAAAGAAAAAAAAATATTCGTTACTACGAATCGCAAGGAAATTCGCATTCGTTGCGAATAGAATTTTCCATGAAATTCGTAACGAATTCCACTTTGTCAGCTTCAATTCGCTCATCTCTATTGGTGACCATTAGACGCAAAATTTGATGGCAATGGTTTGGTATAGCACACTAGAGAAAATGGATTTTTTGGAAGACTAGAGAACGTTTCCATGGTGAGATGGGACTAGACGCTGGCCCCAGGTGGCCAGGCTTACGGAAACAGCCGAGTGGGCTGGTGCTCAACTGTTTTGGGAACTCCAATTGTAGTGAATTGGAGTTAAACAAAAATTGTAGTAGAGCAAGCTATGTTGCTTTTACATATAGATCTTTTGGAAGACAAGACAATTTTAAATATTTTTTTTAGAAAAAGATGTCTCAGTTGGACAAAGTCCAGTACAATATATGGCAGGAAAACTATTTAGTTTTTCTTTTAAAAGAAACCTCGCATTTGGATAGAGTCCAATAAAATGTACATTTGGGGTAAGGCACACAACTCTGATACATGGATTTGTATGGCTAACAAGTTGTCCCTTGGAGAGATTCTAATTCAATATATGTTAGGTCAGGTACATGACTTGAATTAACAGATATTTTGGAACACAATTTAAAAAAAAAAATGTGTACTTGGACAGAGTCCAATACAATAGCTGATGGCACTCTGGAGACAAACACTACACCAGTCCACTATTAGGCCTCATACACACGGCTGTAGTCATTTTTGTGGTCCACAAGTTGCGGATATGCAAAACATAGATACCGGCCGTGTGCATTCCCCAAAATGGACAAGGGCAGGACATGTTCTATTTTTTGGGAGAATCACAGAACGGATGTACAGAACGGACCGCACACGTGTGCTGTCTGTATCTTTTGCGGCCCCATTGAAGTGAATGCGTCTACATCCGACCCACAAAAAATGCAAATCGGATGCGGACAAAAAAAGCCTTTACTATATGCAGCCACTATGAGACAGACCAATACAACAGGTTAGGTACACTAGTGTGTAAAAAATATAATTTTTGTAACAGAATTTTCAATAGATTTTTTTTTTTAAATGTTTGCAAACTATATACTACACGTGATGCTGGAAAATACGCTTATTTGTACACTTATAAACAGGTTTGTGGGAAAACAGACAGGTGCAATTGGATGGCCTGAGGAAGGTGCTGGTTCAGTGCTGAAACGCAAAGCTAATAGAGACAAACTTCATTCAACACCTTCTGGATTGGCTTGAAGTACCTTCTGCCAGCAGTGCCAGACCATTACCTGTTTTCTCTGGTTCCATATATAATTTCTCCTGTCGTCAGCCCAGGCTACGTTGTAGCAGCTGGGCAGCGAGATCTTCTAATCTACCTGCCCTAATCAGAGTTGTACCTGGGATATGCACAAGTCCTAAACATGAGCACAATACCTACAGTGTCCTCCCACCCCTTACTGGTGTATTGGCATTATTGTGCTTGTTTTTTTTCTTGTTCTTAAAGTGATTGTCTTTGCCGGATGGACTTCTGGTTTATTGGGCTGGCTATCCTTCTACTTTCTGTGGATGTGACCTCCTTATACTGGCAGCTGCACTTCCCTACACTGCAGCAAATCTCATTATCTCTGATGACCTATATGAGGAAAGAGCTCTGCTTCTGAAACTCTCTGAGTCTCTGGAACATTTGCAAATTTCAGACTGCAAATCAGTTTCAGACTGGACTGTGGCCCTAGATACCTTGAAATCAACAGATGACCGGAACAACCTCTTCTACTATACAATCCATGAACGTGAGTACATCTTATTCTAAAGAACAGACTAAAATTATGACTGATACCTTTCTGTTATTGGAAAATCTTTTGAAACTTGAAGCTCAACAGAGCATTGACTGTCGTTTTCTTGATTTGTATCTGTGTGAAAATATTTCCCCCAGGGGTCTGCATTTGGTATTTTTACAAATGGGAATATTATCTTGAGATATGCTCGGCAAGAGTAATGCAGTACATTCTAGAAAAAGGAAAATGATATGTAATGACTTTACAGTTAAAATCAATGACTTATTACACGCCTTGTATAAATACAATGACATAGATCATTTACTTACCAAAACTGGAAATTATGTTAAAAAATTGAGTATGAACTAATTAACAAAAAGCTGGTAAACATAAGAGTGATACAATTGATCACAAATAAGGAAAAAGCAGGGATTGGTCTGCCACTTCCCAAACCAATTATGGCGCCACTGAATGTTCATCTCCTCCTGAATCAGAATAAGCTAGGGGTCACCATCTATATCATATACATACTCTTATGAGTGAATAGATCTCTTGTAACAACAAAAACAATGTGATAATGGTCATAATAGCCACCCATTCTCCAAAAATAGGACCATCAGAATGTGATCAAGGTTCCTACCATAGTGAAGTTCATATCTCCAATAGAATGGCATTGGCTCCACCTGTTCCAGCTACAAAAAAGACCAATATCAACAGAGAGATCTCTTAAGACACAACACCACTTGGAACCCTATCTCTCCATTTTTTTAAATCTTATGATTTATTAAATGTGTTAACATGATAGGATGAGATGAGGTCTTCAGGACAGCACGACAACTTACAATCCATCGGTAAGAAGTACTCTGACCACTACCTTTATGACAGAAGTTGGTTACAATTTTCAGTTTATGATTAGAGATGAGCGAACATGCTCGAAACGAGCACTGTACCGCTCGGCTCCCCTGCGCTCGCATGGGCGCAGGCAGCCGCTTCCATCCTCCTCAGGAGGACGGAAGCGGCTGCCTGCGCCCATGCGAGCGCAGGGGAGCCGAGCGGTACAGTGCTCGTTTCGAGCACGTTCGCTCATCTCTATTTATGATGTATCCACTTCTTCTGAAACAGCCACAATTTCTATTTTAGGGTTTCCCACCAGCTTACATGGCGACATGATGGCCACAATGACTTTACACACCACCACAACTTTGATACCTTTTATCACAAGTTGAAAATACAAAATGGACCCTACAAGAAAAAAAGCAAATATAAAGGTGACAGGGGAGGAGAAGCAAAACTTGCCACTAGAGATCAGCGAAGTTTTGAAAAATTCAATTCGACCAATTCGCCGAACACCGGCAAGAAATTCTACTCGTTCCGAACTAATTCATCACGAATCGCAATAAATCAGGTACACCCATGTCACTCTGCCTAATCATAGTCATCCCTCTTGGTGGCCCAATCTCAGTGTGAAGGCTTGGAAGTTAAACTGCAGGGAGAGTGCAGGAGAGTGTATCGCCATGTGCATTACATTCTACCAATTATAATTAAATCCTTCTGTTAAACAAAAATAAAAGCATACAGCATCCTTCAGTAAAGCCAAAAACATGGTTCCTTGGTGGAAGAAAATAATGAATAGGAGGCAGTGCCTATAAAGTAGTGGGGGAAAAAAAAAAGTTATTTTAACGCATGTTGTGGCAGAGAAAGCACATGCTTTTTAATCTCTTCTATTACAGGTCAGGTCTAATTTATCACCATGGACTTGTCCGTGCAGTGCCCCAAGATTCAAGTAGTGACTCCATGACAGAGTGGAGAGAGTGGCAGCACCAGCAGTAAAAGTGACAATAGTGGCCCCATGACAGAGTGGGGAGTGTGACAGTAGTGGCAGTACCAGTGACAGTAGTGGCTCCATGACACAGTGGGGAAGGTGGTGGCAGCAGCATTTGCATTAGCAGTGACAATAGTGGCCCTATGACAGAGTGGGGAGGGTAGCAACAATATCAGTGACCACAGTGGCCCCATGACAGAGTGGGGAAGGTGGAAAATGTAGCAGTGACAATAGTGCCCCCATAACAGAGTGGGGATGGGGGATAACAGCAGTGTCAGTAAGGCTGTGTTCACATCACTGTTTAATTTTCCGTCAGTAGCACAGAAAACAAAAAATAAATCCTGTATTTTAAGCAACAATAAAGCCACTTTCAGACCCTGTGAAAGAGGCCTTATGCTCAATTTGCATCTGTTTTGGCCATTTATGTCCGAAATCAGTTTTGTTGACAAGGAAAAAAGTTTTGCATGCAGCCCCTTTCACACGGTCAGTATTTGGTCAGTATTTTGCATCAGTATTTGTAAGCCGAAAACAGAGGTGGGTCCAAAACAGAGATAAAATTTATGGAAATATTTGCATCTCATCTGTGTTTTGAACCCACTCCTGCTTTTCGCGTCATCAACTACGGATGCAAAATACTGACAGTGTGAAAGAGGCCTTACAGATCCTCAAAATACAGAATTTTTTTTTTCTTCTGATGAATCAGAAGAACACAAAAATAAACGGTGGTATACAGCACAAGATGGTGGCGGACCACAGTAGTAGCAGAACCCAACAGCAGTGTTATAGCAAGGCCCAGTGGAATGCATATTCTTTTAAAAATTTTACATGTACATGACAGTAGAGCCAGCAGACGGGGGGCATCAGGCGGTTGGCAGCCTGCCTGTGCTAACCTACCTATGCCGTATGGGCAATTACGATGGAGCATACAGGCCGACACACAGTGACCAACTCCTAGTTACCTCCAGCGTGCACCATTTGCACTGCCCTTTAATTCTGAGGCACAGTAATTTTATCTGAAAAATAGCAGATTAACTATGAATGTAGCAGCAGCTGAACAAGATCCATGCAGTGTATATTACACCGTCCTTTAATACTGAGGCACAGTAATTATATCTGTAAAATAACTGATTTACTATAAATGTGGCAGCAGTTGAACAAGATGCACATGATGATATGTTAGAAAGCCTTTTAATACTGGGGAACAGTAAGTCTATCAGTAAGATAATGTATTAACTATCAATGTTTCAGCAGTTGAACAAGATTCTCTGCTGTCTTTCTATGGTCTGTACAGTCTCAAAAAACTCTCCCTACAATATCCATGCACTCTCCCTATCCAATATTTGTTTTTAAACTGTTTACAGCAAAACTGTCCCTAGCGCATGAGTGCTTTTCACATCTCTCCCTATGCTCAGCTCACAGTGAAATGGTGGAGACCGTGCGGGATGAGGTTTTTATAGGGCTGTGACATCACAGGGGAATGGCTAACAGCGGACTGATTGGATGCATGTCATTATGGTCAATGCGTTTCAAGGACGTATAGCCCCCTTCATCAGGACAATAAAATATATACTTTATTTTATTGTCCTGATGAAGGGGCTATACGCCCTTGAAACGCGTTGCCCAATAAACAAACCTTACTTCTATCACCAAGTGCTGACATCTCCTGTGGCAGCGCCATTTGTAGAGGTTCCATACGTCTTTTGGTAAAAATCCTTCAATCAAATCCGGCACTGATTCCTAGTGCAGGTCGGGACCCAGTCTGCAGCCCAGAACCCCACATGCTGGTCGGGAAAAAATTACCAGCAGAGCGCTACAAGTAGTTGCGACATTATCGCAACTAAATCTGGTAAGCATTACCAATTACTTCTATTCTCTACTGTGTTGGCAATACTCTTTACTGTGAGGGCGCTCCCTCTTTCTCTGGTTTTCTTTACTTATACCTCACCTACATGTGTTATATTATCACTGGCCCCAAAAATCACTCTGACCGGTACCATCATGGACGCCATGGCAGCATTAGCCACACAGATGGAATTGCTCAGTTTGTAAAAGATTTAGCTGAGAGGGTCCAGTGGCAAGAATCCCATCAGACTAGTTCTTTCCTTCAGGGGTGTAGCTATAGGGGTGCAGAGGTAGCGGGCCCAGGAGCCTGAGCAGGCCCAAAGACCCTTGTGCTGCCTTAGAAGACACCAGTATTATAGAAAGTGCATGCTGGTCAAGTTACAACTCTGGCAGGAGGGGAGGGGTTGGGAAAGATCGGATTTGGTAAGAGATTTATAAATATGATTAAGTTGTATAATTCCCTACTGCCAGGTTGAACTTGACATCGAGTTTCTTCTTAACGAGAGGTACTCGTCAAGGTTGCCCATTTTCTCCCTTACTTTTTGATCTATATATTGAACCACTAGCCATTAGTGTTAGGCAGGACAATTTAATTGAGGGTTTTGGAATACTGCGGACAGAGGACAGTATTTCTTTATATCAGGATGAAATCCTGTTTTTTGTGGAAAACAGCAATATCCTTTGGGATGTATCTGGTTTAGATATTAATTGGGCAAAAACTACTCTAATGCTATTGGACAATTTTCAACTCTCTAGTGTGGAATCTTTGAACTCTTTAAAGATAGTAGATTCATTTGAATACCTGGGTATTATGACATCCCCAAAAATGGAGGACTTTTTACAGCTTAATCTGATTCCCTTGATTAATAAACTGAGATCTAAAATTTCGATATGGTTTTGACTCTCCCTATCTCGAGCTGATAGAATATCTTTGGTTAAGATGATAATTTTACCACAATTGTATATATTGAGAAATTCCCCATTGTGGATGGAGGATAAGTTTTTCAAATTGATTGAGAGACTGATCAACAATCTTCTTTGGGGAAGAAAGAGAGTAAGGTTAGAATTGGAGTATTTGTATAAGCCAATGGAACAGGGAGGTTTAAACCTTCCCTATTTCAAGGGCTATTTTATAGCTTCTCAGTTATTGTTGTGCTGTGAATGGGAGAAAATTCCCCTGTATAAGATGCTAGTGAATCGATCCCCATATGATAATATCTTTACTTTGCTAGAATCTAGACGATTATTTAATGTTGAGCAGGACTATAGGGTGGCTGGTAAGCTACTCGCTAGATCCTGGACAACTATTAGAGATTGGCTCTAATTATTAGTTTCACAGGTGGCGAGAAATGGTGAGGTTCTCCCCTTTTAACGGTTAATGCAAAGGGGAAACCTATCTAACTTGAGTTGGTTTAGGTATTTTCAGTTACAGTCAGTACTGAGTAGTGTAAAAGAAAAACACTTCTACAAATCGGATACTTGTACTTTTTTGAAGGAATTGGGTGGGAATCGGGGAGAGATGGCCAGGATTTCCCAGTTATATAAACCACTAATTAATTTCCTTTTTAAGAGGGCCGACTCTCCCAGTCTAAGGGCCTGGGGAGTTGATTGCCCAATGATTTCATCAAAAGAATGGTAAAATATATTAGGGAATTTTAAGTTTGTATCTCACAATTTTAAGCACTTAGTACAATTTAATATTTTACACAGACTGCATGTTACACCGGTTTGGTTAAAGAGAGGCGGCTTAGGGCAGATATAAGTCACAACTGTCCTCGCTGTGACTTACAAGGGGCTGATTAGTTGTATATGATCTAGTCCTGTGTAGAACTGAAAGAATATTGGGGCTCAATCAATAATTTTATTACCCAGAAGTTGGATCTAGTGATTCCACCTACACCCTAATGTTGGATTCTAAATGACCTCTCTAGAGTGAAAGGCTTTAAAGATAGAAAGATACTTCTAATGAATATAATGTTTTTGGCAAGACTACTGATTACACAAATTTGGTTTTCCCACAATACACCAAACTTTAATTCCGAGTTTAACCTAGTCAATACGGTTAAAGGGTATGAAAATATTTTGTATAAGGAAAGAAACAGTAAAGAAAAATGGAATAGGATTTGGCTGTGCTGGTAGGGGAAATTAATTAATAATGTATTTATTTTTTAGTGTCCCCAAGCCTCCCCCCCTTTATTCGGGAGGAATAGAGCCACACCCAAAGGGAAGGAAAGGGAAATGGGGAAAAGAAGGGCAAAAAAAAAAAAAGTTACAACTCTGGCAGGAGGCAAGGGGTTAGGTCAAGAATTTGGCAGTTGGGGGGTCGGGGTGCCATTTAACTTTTTGCCTCAGGCAGCAGGAAGGCTATGCTTCAGTTGTTTTATAGCTTTAGTTGTGTCTTTGGTTTGCTAGTGTTTGGTTCTCAGCTGAGATCCCGTTGCTGCCATTGCTACTGAAAAGTTGTGTTTCCTTTCCCTTTTGCATATTGTTTTATCTGTGTGTTGCTCTTTGTTGTCCGTCCTTCATTCCTGGAGGAACAGGTAGTCTCAGTCGTGTCACTATTGCCAGGGTCTTATAGGGTGCGATAGGACTCTGGGTACTCCTGCGTATGAACTCACCTACTCTTGGGGTCTGTTCATACTGATAGCCAGTCTGGACTATTACTAGGGATTCAACTAGGAGGTGTCCTTTTCCTTCTCTAGCTTTCAGGCCTTGTTTCTTGTTCCCTCTCCTTCTTCATCTGGTGTGGTGTCTCCCTCCCACACAGGGGCGTGACAATTTCATAACCTCAAATGTACCAGTAAGCTGAGGAACAACTTCAGTGTTGCTGAGAGGAAGGTTATCAAATCCCTCTCTAAGAACTACAACACTGTGATGAGATCAGCAGATAAGGAGGGCACTGCTATTCAGGATAGGGATGAGTATGTAAATGAGGCAGTTAGAATCTTATCAGACAAATTATATGAACCACTGTCTGTAAACCCTCTGAGCATAAATTTCCAGAACAACAATCTACTACCGATCAAATTGGGATAACCAGCTGTTAAGCAAAAAGGAAAATACATTTCTGGAAATAACAGAACTGTCCATTCCTTTCTTTTAGCAACTTCCTAAAGAGCCCAAAGCCCTGGAAAATTGTTTTTGGAATTGGATCCTTCACCAGCAGTCTATCTCAATTCACTGATTTAAATCTTTAGAAATGTGTCACTTCTCCTCCATCTTTCCTCAAGTAATCCACCCACCTCATTGATGATTGCATACTCTTAATGAAGCATGGGACCTCACCAATGTGTTCTTTTAGACAGAAGATGTGTCTGGAGCTTTATATTCTAGCATTCCACATACAAATCAGCACCATTTTTTTTTTTTAGGTATAACAGACTTTTATACTGGATCCCATCCAATTCATTTTAGACCACAATATTTTGTGCTTCAATTCCAAGCTTTACAAGCAGATCACAGAAAGTGCCATGGCGTCTGGTTTTGCCCCTTCATATGCAAATTTGTATGAGACTTTTTTAGAAAGTCCAGTATAATCCATCATTCAGTAACCAGATGGTTATATTGTACTGGAGATACACTGATGATTTGATCTTCATCTGGGACAACAACCAAATGGAGACAACAGCTTTCCTGGAGCATCTTAACAATAATGATTCTGGGCTTAGTTTTACGCATCAGTATTCTAAAGATTCCATAGTATACTCGGATTTGATCATTGCTAAGAGTCTAGAAGGTCAACTGCATACCAGCACTCACTTAAAATCAGTGGAATTAAATAGTGATTTAGACTTTAAAAGTGCCCACTACACCCCTTGGTTAAAAAATATACCTTTCAATCCATACAGGCACATCTGGAAAAACTGTTCAGTAAAATCTTTCACCCCAGGCTAAAATTCTCACTAACAGATTTTGGGAAAAGCATTACCCCAGGAGCCTCATTAACCCCTTCAAGCGACAGACAGTTTAGACCAAATGCCGGAGCCCCATTTTTCAAATCTGACATGCGTCACTTTATGTGGTAATAACTTTGGAACGCTTTTACTTATCTAAGCCATTCTGAGATTGTTTTCTCGTGCCACATTGTACTTCATGATAGTGGTAAATTTGAGTTGATATATTTCTCCTTTATTTTAAAAAAATCCCAAATTTACCAAAAATTTGGAAAAATTCACAATTTTCTAAATTTTAATTTCTTTTCTTTTAAGACAGATAGTAATCCCTCATAAAATAGTTATCAGTCATCATTCCCCATATGTCTACTTCATGTTGGCATCATTTTATAAATGTAATTTTACTTTTTTAGGACGTTAGAAGGCTTACAAGTTTAGAAGCCATTTTTTAAATTTTCAACAAAATTTCCAAAACCATTTTTTAAGCACCAATTCAGATATAAAGTGATTTTGAGGGGCTTACGTAATGGAAACCACCCATAAATGACCAATTTTAGAAACTACACCCCTCACATTTTAAAAAACTGAGGTTACAAACTTTTTTTTAACCCTTTAGGTGTTCCACAAGAATTAAAGGAAAATGGAGACAAAATTTCAAAATTTAGTTTTTGAAAGCAGATTTTTCATGTTAAGCAATTTTTTCTTGCAACACAGCAAGGGTAACAGCAAACTAAACCTCAATATACATTGCTCTGATTCTGCAGTTTACAGAAATACCCCATATGTGGTGGTAAACTGCTCTATGGGCAAGTGGCAGTGGTCAGAAGGAAAGGAGTGCTATACGGATTTTGGAGGCAGATTTTGCTAGAATGGTTTTTAGGCACCATTTTGTAATTGAGAGACCCTGATGTACCACTACAGTGGAAACCCTAAAAAAGTGACCCCATTTTGGAAACTACACCCTTCAAAGAATATATTAAGGGAGGTACTGACCACTTTGACCCCCTAAGCGTTTTACGGAATTTGGAAACACTTGGCTGTGAAAATGAAAAATTTCATTTCTTCCAATAAAATGTTGCTTTAGCCCAAAATGTTTCATTTTCACAAGGGCTAACAAGAGAAAAGCACCCCATAATTTGTTCCCCATTTTCTCCTGAATACGGCAACACTCATATGTGGTGATAAACTGCTGTGGGGGAACATGGCAGGACTCAGAACAGAAGGAGCGCCATATGGATTTTGCAACACAGATTTTGATGGATTGGTTTGCGGGAGCCATTGATTTTTATTTTTTTGAGTTATTGTCTTATGTGGGGGATCATTTTTTGCGGGATGAGGTGACGTTTTCATTGGTACCATTTTGGGGTACATAAGACTTTTTGATCGCTTGGTATTACACTTTTTGTGAGTCAAGGTAAAAAAAATAGCTGTTTTAGCATAGTTTTTTAACATTTTTTTTATAGCGTTCACCTGAGGGGACAAGTCATGTGATATTGTTATAGAGCAGGTTATTATTGACACGGCGATACCCAATATGTCTACCATTTTTATTTTTGTTAAGTTTTACACATTAGCTGCATTTTAGAACAGAATTAAATCTTGTTTTTGTGCTGCCTTTTTTCTGACAGCCTTATTTTTTTTTATTTTTTGGGCGATTGTCTTAGGTAGGGTATCAATTTTTGCAGGATGAGATGATGGTTTGATTGTTACCATTTTGGGGCAAATACGCCTTTTTGATCACCTGCCATTACACTTTTTGTGAGGGTAGGTGACCAATAAATGGCTGTTTTGGCATAGTTTTTTAAAAAAAAAATTTTACAGCGTTCACCTGAGGTGGAATATAATGTGCTATTTTTATAGAGCAGGTTGTTACGGACTTGGCAATACCCAATATGTCTAACATTTTTATTTTTATTAAGTTTTACAAATTAGATGCATTTTGGAACAAAATAAAATCTTTTTTTTGTGTTGCCATTTTCTGAGAGCCATATTTTTTTATTTTTTGGGCGATTGTCTTAGGTAGGGTCTAATTTTTTGAGGGACGGGATGACGGTTTGATTGGTACCATTTTGGGGTAAATATGCCTTTTTGATCGCCTGCTATTACACTTTTTGTGAGGCAAGGTGACAAAAAATGGCTGTTTTGGCATAGTTTTTTAATTATTTTTTTTTTTTTGCGTTCACCTGGCGGGGTGGATCATCTAATAATTTTATAGATTTTTTACTATTTTTTTAACTTTATTTGGGGAAAAGTGGGCTTTTTTTTTACTTGAAACTTTTTATTTTTTTAAACTTTTTTTTTTACACTTACTTTTAACTTTCTTTTTACACTTTTATTTTTATTTATCAAAACCCATTTGGATCTTGAAGATCCAGTGGGCTTGATGGCTATACAGTGCATTGCAATAGTCATCCATTGCAATGCACTGTATCAATGTTACACTGAGGGTCTGATCAGCCTTAGGTACATGGCAGCCAGGACGCTTTTGTAAAGCGCCTGGTTGCCATGGTAACCATCGGGCCGCTGCCATTGCAGCAGCGGTGGCCCGATGGCAGAGAGAGGGAGCTCCCTCCCTCTCAACCCCATGGATGCCGCGGGCGGTTACTGACCGCGGCATCTATGGGGTTAAACAGCCTAAATCGATGCCAGCACCGATTTCAGCTGTAGCAGCAGAGTGTGAGCTGTAATTATAGCTCACACTCTCTGCTCAGGATCGGAGCCGCTGCCATCAGAGATAACAGCACAGCAGGGGACATCTTACCTGGTTTCCAGCAAACCAGTATTTTAACACTGAAGCGATGGACTGGTTAGTCTGCAGAGACTAACCAATCGGAGTGCTTGCCGGCAAGGGACCACTCTGATTGTTCCCTTGCCGGCTGCCCCAGTGTCTCTGCTCTCCGGGAGAGCGGAGACTCCGGGGCTGTGAAACTTTATAGTGTCACAGCCCCGGAAAGCATTTTGGACGTCACTGTACGTCCAAATGCGCGAAGGGGTTAAAGGTGCTCTCAAGAAAGCATCTTCTCTTACCCAGCAATAATGCCTGAAACACTCTACACTCTTACCAAAACAAATTGAATTTCATCACCAGTTTAAGCAGCGGAAATGGAGACATAGAGTGGTATTCTCCAGCGACACTGGCATGTCTTGCTAGGGAACCACTATATAAAGGATGCCCTCCTAACCAAGCCTAAATGTACTTTTCTTAGGACCTCCACACTAAGGAACCTACTGGCACCCAGTAGTAATAACATTACTTCCTAAGGTTTTTTCCTTCTATTATTGGAGCCTACAGATGCAGTAAAGCTTGCTGTCTGTGCTGTAACAAAATTCAACACAGATCTTCTTTCACTTCTACAACCACTGGGCAAACGTTTTCTTTCCATAATTGTGGTCTGAGTATATGATCTACCTATTGGAGTGTGCATGACAATTATAGGATATTGGACCCACTATCCAGTCAGGAGTAAAATGAACACACATCGGTCCAACACTGCAAAGAGATTTCTTAAACACAGCGTTTCACCTCACTGTTCCTCTACACATGACTGTGACTTTGCTCAGATTAAGGTTCTCCCAATTGAGCAGATCCTGCTCGACCCCTAATAGATTCCAGAAATAAAAATGATAATATTTCTTGCTCTTTAAACTGGGATGTTTGTAGATGGCTAAATGACATAATAATACAGACAGTATTTTTATATTAATATTATAAAACTTTTGACATTATGTTTTTTGCACTATTTTCAATTACTGATTTTATTTCTTTTTACATATGTCTTCATGTGTATGTTTGTATGCATCTGAGTATACTGTATGTGCATATGAATACACAAATGTATGCATATTATGTAGTGCATGCCCTGAATTATTTTGAACTTTAAAATGGTGCTCTGTTATATTATTGTTGCCCTTTTCTGTAATCATCCTCTTTTCTACTGTTTGTAACATATGTTTTAACATATGATATTACCTAAATCATAAGTGTTTTGAGCTTTTTGTGTTATGCAAATTAGATTAATGGTCAAAACATATGCCACCTTTTTTACTTTTTCCAGTTTATTTTTTTTATTTGATAACATTTTATTACATTTTTTGGTAAGAGATGCAATGAAATAAAATCACAAATTGGCCATTTTGGCCCTTTTTTCAGTTATGCCATTTGTCGTATTGGAAATATATTTTAATGGTACGGGCGTTTTCAGATGCGGTAATGCCCATGATGCTTATATTTTTTGTTATTTATGTATTTATTTTTTATTGTACGGAAAGGGGGTGATTTAAATTTTTCTATTTTTTTAATTTTTTTACTTTTTTATGATTTTGAAGCTCGTATTTGAGCCTACAAAACCCTTTTTTTAAAAAAAAAAAATTCTGAAACCTCATGGGTTTTTTAGGCCCAGGGTTTGTATAGAATTGCTTGGCATGCCACCTGCTGGCCAAAATAAGAATTGCAGCTTCAATTCCCTGGGTCTCTTCAGAGAGACCCAGCATATTGTAACCAAGCTTGAGATTCTGGATTTTTCACCCTTTAGATGCCATGATCTCACTTGATCACAGCATCTAAAGGCTTTAATGACCGCAATCAGCATTACTGCTGGTCACGGTCATTAGCCACGGGTCTCTGCTGTTTGAAAGAGCAGAGACCCGCCGGCCATAACACCCGCTGCAAGCAGTTGCCATGTTTGCACTTTGCTACAGCACCATACATTGTACGGCACTGGTAGCGAATGGGTTAACCTTGTTTTAAGAAAATTAAACAACAGAAACAGTTCTATCGCAGTGGCTAGTACTGCAGCCTCTTGTTGTTTGGAGTCATCTGTTCAAATTCAACCTATATTAGTTTTTTTGTGCTTTGACCCTTGACCTCATTAACGGATTTTATTTTCCTATTTTATCATGTTTTATTCTATATATACACATTTTTGTTGTAACTGTATTAGGCCTGAAGAAGGCAATAGTTAAGTGCCAAAATGGTATCCAATAAAGATCGTCTTGAAGTATCTTCTGCCAGCAGTGCTCAACCATTGTCTATTTTCCTTTGAACCTGATTCTATATGCAACTGGTGGCTCTCCTACTGTCAGCCCAGGTTAAGGTGCAGCAGCTGGATTTTCTAATCCAGAGTTGTGCCTGGGATATGCACAACTTCTAAAGGTGAGCACAATACCTACAGTGTTCTTCCACACCCCTACTGGTGTATGAGGGTTTTTGTTTTTTTTTTTATCAAGAAAAAGCTGGATTCACTGGCTCAAAAAATATAGGTAACTATATTTACTGTATATTCAACTGGCGG
Source organism: Rhinella marina (assembly GCA_900303285.1). NCBI lineage: Eukaryota > Metazoa > Chordata > Amphibia > Anura > Bufonidae > Rhinella > Rhinella marina. The sequence continues at coordinate 61,937 of ONZH01006975.1, read as the reverse complement.
TTGACTATACAGATCTCAAAAGCCAAACCAGCCCGGTTTTCTTTACCACATTTACCTTGCTTCCAGGTAAAAATAAAAAAAACCTGATCTGGCATAAAAAATTACTTGAATAACACAAATGTGCACCTTATAGTCATTATAAAATAAATAAATCATTTATCCACTAAATTGTGCATTTGGAGTAATATTGTATTAAGGATTGATTTGTCCTATGTACCAAAAATAGCCTGGTACTGTGAAATATATGTCATGGTAAATATTTTTGCTTTAAAAAATACAAAAGTATTATAGATAGATATATACAGATACATATTACACGTATTGGCTAACAAAAAAAATTCTGTTTGCAAGGCTTCAGAGCACAGAAGCTCCTTCATCATGCAGTATAGAAATGAATGACTGTGAGAAAGGCACAACAATTAAAAAACGTTAGGCTGTGTTCACAACACTCTGATCCGGTCACTGTATCTGGCAGATAGGCTGGCTTTCGGCCAGACAAAAAATACTGCATGCAATATTTTTTTGTCCCCTGGATTCCATTACAGTGAATGGGGATCCGGCGTTGCATGGTGGTATCCAGCTATTTAGGACACAGTGAACAGACTGCCAGAGTTCACAGCACATAGGTGAACGTGGTCTTACAGACATTTGTACATGGGCTAATACATCATCAAGATAAGACAGAACAATAAAACTGCAGTTATTGTTACAAAAGTACAGACAACAGGTCTTAAAAGTCCCCTTACGTGAGATGACAGAGCAGCAGATTGTCAAGAAGGCAGTGTTCCTTCCTGACAATCCGCTGTTCGCTGGTGGAGGAGACCACTACATTTACATGCAGCGATCACTAATGCCATCGCTCATCCCCATACAGACTCATCGGGTAATTGGCTGTACATTTACACTGCCAGATAATCGTTATTAAGTGTTCCTATGAGCGCTCGTTAGCGATTATCTTTAGGATTTTCATCCTGTGTAACTAGCGTTTAAGAATTAAGGAGATCTGGAGTCAATCTAATGGGGAGGGAGATAAAGGGTGTCCATGCAGTGGATCATAAACAAGGCATCACATTGAGTCCTCTCCTTAATGACTGAAATGTTAGTTTAAATTCCCAAATTCTTATCTCCCTGCTGGTCTTAAAATTGCCTTTCCCCACAGGGTGTCCTGCCCTTTATTGTGTGCCTATGTAAATGTATTCTTCAAGTGAGATTTTGCATGGTTTAAACCAGTGATACCCAACCAATGGCCCGCTCATGCCCCTGCGTCTTATGGGGTGAATGCTAATGAGCGCTTCCATTATGGAACCACTCATTAGCACCGGAGGACAAGGAAGCAGTGAAGACTCTGTACTCACCGCTTCCTGGTCCTCCGCTCGGCTGTCGGCTGTGCAGGGCTGCGCACAGCGTGAGGGCACTCTGTGACCTTGCGCTGTGAGTGCCAGTGCACAGAACAGCCGACTGCAGGAGGAAGAAAAACGCTGGAGCAGAAGAGCGGTGGCGTCCAGGAGCAGGAGAGGTAAGTGTTTTTTTTATTTTATATACTCTGTGGCTGCTGGAGGCTAAAAGAGGCATTGAGGGCTAAAAGAGGCATTGGAGGCTGATGGAGGCACTGGAAGCTAAAAGAAGCATTGGGGGCTAAAAGAGGCATTGGGGGCTGATGGAGGCACTGGAGGGTAAAAGAGGCATTGGGGGCTAAAAGATGCATTGGGGGCTGATGGAGGCACTGGAGGCTAAAAGAGGCATTGGGGTCTAAAAGAGGCATTGGGGGCTGATGGAGGCATTGGGGGCTGATGGAGGCACTGGAGGGTAAAACAGGAATTGGGGGCTGATGGAGGCATTGAAGGCTAAAAGAGGCATTAGGGGCTGATGGAGGCATTTGGGGGCTGAAAGAGGCATTGGGGGCTAAAAGAGGCATTTGGTGGCTGAGAGAGGCTTTGGGGGCTAAAAGATGCATTGGGGACTAAAAGATGCATTGGGGACTAAAAGAGGCATTGGGGGCTGGCTGATAGAGGCATTGGAGGCTGGCTGATAGAGGCATTGGGGGCTGGCTGATAGAGGCATTGGGGGCTGGATGATAGAGGGACTTGGGGGCTAAAAGAGGCACTTGGGGGCTGATAGAGGCATTTGGGGGCTGATAGAGGCATTTGGGGGCTAAAAGAGGCATTTGGGGGCTGAGAGAGGCATTGGGGGCTAAAAGAGGCATTGGGGACTAAAAGAGGCATTGGGGACTAAAAGAGGCATTTGGGGGCTGGCTGATAGAGGCATTGGGGGCTGGCTGATAGAGGCATTGGGGGGCTGGCTGATAGAGGCATTGGGGGCTGGCTGATAGAGGCATTGGGGGCTGGCTGATAGAGGCATTGGGGGCTGGCTGATAGAGGCATTGGGGCTGGATGATAGAGGGACTTGGGGGCTAAAAGAGGCACTTGGGGGCTGATAGAGGCATTTGGGGCTGATAGAGGCATTTGGGGCTAAAAGAGGCATTTGGGGCTGAGAGAGGCATTGGGGGCTAAAAGAGGCATTGGGGACTAAAAGAGGCATTTGGGGGCTGGCTGATAGAGGCATTGGGGGCTGGCTGATAGAGGCATTGGGGGCTGGCTGATAGAGGCATTGGGGGCTGGCTGATAGAGGCTTTGGGGGCTGGCTAATAGAGGCTTTGGGGGCTGGCTGATAGAGGCATTGGGGGCTGGCTAATAGAGGCATTGGGGGCTAAAAGAGGCATTTGGGGGCTGATAGAGGCATTTGGGGGCTGATATGAGAGGCATGGGGATCTTATCTGAGATCTGATTGGGAATTATTCACATTGGGGTCTGATCTGAGGTCTTATTGGGGTCTTATTAACATTGGAGTCTGATTGGGGCTGTGAGCTGAGGTCTGCTGAAAAATATTTTTTTTTCTTATTGTCCTCCTGTATAACCTAGGTGCGTCTTATGGGCCGGTGTGTCTTATAGGGCTAAAAATGCATTCTGTGCTGAGAATCAACGTGACAAACTTTGATCCAAACATTTCAAAACTGGTTTCTGGAAAACATCTGCAGATGTCACATTAATGAAATGACATCAAATAGTGAGTACAGAAATTATTTCTGGTTTATGATTTCTTTCTAATACTGTGTTATCTAAATTAGTAGAATAATTTCCTTTTTAATGAATGCATTTCTTTCTGGCAATGCTACCTGGTTCTGGCCCGCAAAATTTATTCCATGTCTAGTGCGGCCCCCAGATGAAAAAGGTTGGGCACCACTGGTTTAAACAATATAGATGCCATTATGGAACTTTGTGCATTGTATCATGTACACCGCATTGGAGGATGCACAAGAGATAGTGCCAGTGATTTTGTAGTTCCACTCTATACTGGGTACGTGGATGGTGTCTTTTGATAAGATGTGACTACAGGTTTTATATTTTTTAGTGTTACAGGGGAATGTGCCCATCTCAAATAGTGATGACAGGGCACTCCAGGAAAATCCTTTGTTGGTTGTTTGAAGGAGAGGAGAGGTCGATATTTTAGGCTGTTATCTTAGTGAAATATTGGTTGGAGATCGGCAGCAATTCTCCTTAAGATGTTCATTCTGGGGTTGTAGGAGACTACAAGGGGCACCTTGCTGTTGACCTCTTTTTGTTTGTAATTCAAGAGGCTGCTACTCGGAATCCTTGTGGCTATAAAAATGCATACATGGGATACACCTGTGGGGAAACACTTCTCTGGACCAGACCATTGTATAATGGACTTAAATGTCTAAATACTGAAAGGCAATTTTAAGACCAGCCAGGAAAGAAAAATCTGGGAATTCAAACTGGTAACAACACTCCAATCATTAAAGGGGTTGTCCGGGTTCAGAGAAGAACCCGGACATACCTGCAATTTCACCCAGGCAGCCCGCCTGAAGAGGGCATCGGAGCAACCTATGCTCTGATGCCCTCCTTTGCCCTGCGCTAATTAGCGCAGGGCAAAGGAATTTAGCCAGGTTCCGGTGACGTACCGGTCCCTGCCGGGCAGAGGCTTCCGCCCCGGCAGTGAGCCCGGTGACGTCATCGGCGCTGATGGACGGGCTTTAGCGCTGCCCTAGCCAGTAAAACGGCTAGGGCAGCGCTAAAGCCGGCCCATTAAGGCCGGTGACGTCACCGAACTCACTGCCGGGCGGAAGTAAAATGGCTAGGGCAGCGCTAAAGCCGGCCCATTAAGGCCGGTGACGTCACCGAACTCACTGCCGGGCGGAAGTACCCGCCCGGCAGCGAGTATTTATAAACAAAAGAGACCTTGCCCTGCGCGATCTAGCGCAGGGCAAGGGGGGGGCATCGGAGCATGAGATGCTCCGATGTCCTCTTCAGGCGGGCTGCCTGGGTGAAATTGCAGGTATGTCCGGGTTCTTCTCTGAACCCGGACAACCCCTTTAATATGACACCTGGGTTTATGACTCACTACATGGACACCCTTCTTATCCCTCCCCATTAGGCTACATTCACACGACCGTTGTGTTTTGCGGATCCGGAAAACACTGACACCGGCCCATGTGCGTTCCGCAATTTGTGGACTGCACATACTACAGCAATCATAGAAATGCCTATTCTTGTCCGCAATTGCAGACAAGACTAGGACATGTTCTATTCTTTTTGCGGGGTGCTGTCCGCATCTTTTGCGGCCCCATAGAAATTAATGGGTCCGGATCTGAGCCGCAAAATATGCGGCTCGGAGCCCACAAAAAAACCACTGTTGTGTGAATGTAGCCTTAGACTGTACAAATTTCCATAACAGGACTATAATTGGTAATTGTAGCATATAAATCATCGTGTGATAGGGTCATCTCATAACTTCAGTTATGAACCACCAATGTAATATTTTTGAGAGGATCTGAACACAATATTTAGTAAGCTAACTGAAACAGCTGCTTAAAATGAAAAGCATATGTGTTCTTAACTACAGTAACATAAGTGTGAAAAGTGTGTACAAAATACACCTGAAATTGTAACTTGCTATAATGTAGCATCCTATACATCCATCCATATATACAGGTATATATTGCAGAACAAAGAATAGCAGAATGCAGCACTCCAGTCCTATTTGTACATTTTGTGTGAGAGTAGTTTTCCAATTGAATTAAAAAAAAAATGGGTTAAAAAAAATGCTCATTACTCAATTCACCGATCCCCCACCACTGCAATTCCAGTGCTACCCAGTCCCTACTGCTATCCACTTTCTGGTCCCAGGCACGGCACACAGGCAATGGCTTGGACTGCCCACTCAGGCAATCATTGGCTCAAGTGGGTCATTTCTGCAGCCAGTGATGGGTTGAATGGGAAAAACTTCAATGGAAGATGCTGTGTCATTCTGGTGCCAATTCTGGGTGCTGTAGCAACACAGAAACCGCTGATTGGGGGGGGGGGTTGTCTGGACACCGGCCAATCAGATATTCTTGGCCTATCCTGAGGACAGGACATCAATAACAAAATCCTGAAATACCTTGTTAAGGGGCTTATTAATTATTACAAACGGCACACATGATACATATTGTAAAATGTAGATCAAGAAATCAAGAAAGTATGTCTATAAAGATGCACAAACACAATGAACATACATACAGTGCCTTGCGAAAGTATTCGGCCCCCTGGAACTTTTCAACCTTTTGCCACATTTCAGGCTTCAAACAAAAAGATATAACATTTTAAATTTTTCGTAAAGAATCAACAACAAGTGGGTCACAATTGTGAAGTGGAACGAAATTTTTTGGATCATTTAAACTTTTTTTGTAATAATAAAACTAAAAAGTGGGGCGTGCAAAATTATTCGACCCCCTTACATTAATACTTTGTTGCGCCACCTTTTGCTGCGATTACAGCTGCAAGTCGCTCAGTTTTGCACATCTAGAGACTGAAATTCTTGCCCATTCTTCCTTGCAAAACAGCTCGAGCTCTTTGAGGTTGGATGGAGAGCGTTTGTGAACAGCAGTTTTCAGCTCTTTCCACATATTCTCAATTGGACTCAGGTCTGGACTTTGACTTGGCCATTCTAAGACCTGGATACGTTTATTTTTGAACCATTCCATTGTAGATTTTGCTTTATGTTTGGGATCATTGTCTTGCTGGAAGATAAATCTCCGTCCTAGTCTCAGGTCTTTTGGCTTTCTTCTTGCCACTCTTCCATAAAGGCCAGATTTGTGAAGTGTTTCGACTGATTGTTGTCCTATAGACAGACTCTCCCACCTCAGCTGTAGATCTCTACAGTTCATCCAGAGTGATCATGGGCCTCATGGCTGCATCTCTAATCAGTCTTCTCCTTGTTTGAGATGAAAGTTTAGAGGGATGGCCGGGTCTTGGTAGATTTGCAGTGGTCTGATACTCTTTCCATTTCAATATGGTCGCTTGCACAGTGCTCCTTGGGATGTTTAAAGCTTGGGAAATCTTTTGGTATCCAAATCCGGCTTTAAAGGGTTATTCCCATCTTGGACAATGGGTGTGGGACCCACACCTATAGGACAATGGGGGCATATCCTAGCGATATGCCCCCATTGTCCAAGATGGGAATAACCCTTTAAACTTCTCCACAACAGTATCATGGACCTGCCTGGTGTGTTCCTTGGTCTTCATGATGCTCTCTGTGCTTTAAACAGAACCCTGAGACTATCACAGAGCAGGTGCATTTATGCGGAGACTTGATTACACACAGGTGGATTCTATTTATTTTCATCAGTCATTTAGGACAACATTGGATCATTCAGAGATCCTCAATGAACTTCTGGAGTGAGTTTTGAAAAATTTTGCACGCCCAACTTCAGTTTTATTATTACAAAAAAAGTTTAAATGATCCAATAAATTTCGTTCAACTTCACAATTGTGACCCACTTGTTGTTGATTCTTCACCAAAAATTTAAAATGTTATACCTTTTTGTTTGAAGCCTGAAATGTGGCAAAAGGTTGAAAAGTTCCAGGGGGCCAAATACTTTCGCAAGGCACTGTACATAAAGATGCAAAAAAATGCACATGAATTGTTCTATTCTTAAACCTAGTGACCTACAGTATAATGGCATTATTCCATATGCTAGCTTACGGCGATAAATATGAAACCACTCTTTGTGACACCTAATTCCTTATAAAATTCCAAGCTTTTATGATCTAAGAATAGTCATATGGTAAATCTAATGAAAGAGGAATGTTGAACTTGAGAAGGTTTTGTAAAACTCCACTGACTATTAAACCATGAATGCTTTTATAAATCCAGCCCTCTGGATATCATCAGTTCACGAAAGTTGGAATTGTCATACCTTACTTCATGATAGAGGCATTTTAGGTGCTTTATAAGAAACATGTTGTAAAGTAATGGTGAAAAGTACTAGATCTAACTTTTGTTACTTTCAGAAAGTAAGACTGAACGTAAACAGTAAAATTGAACATTAGAATATGAAATTATTGCCATTCACACATGATCCTTTTTCAGAGACTATTTATTTGGGGTGCTTTATTCTCACTTGCTAGCTGAATAGCTTGATATTCGTGAATTTTATAAGCAAAATTAAATATTCAACTGACCAAGCACTTCCTACAGCAGAAAGCAGGCAACATTCCCCCAGCATCCACAAAAGTTTGCAAATTATTTTATTATTATTTCTTATTTCCAGTGGAAAATATTCTGGAGTATACACTGAATCTATTAATTCACAATCTCTTCCCTAAGAGAGAATCTAAATTCCCTTTCTCAATCACATATATATATATATATATATAAAGACTATGCACCATAGTTCTTTCAACTGCGGATAGTGAACGGAGATTTTTATATTTGCAGGAAATATTACATCACGTTATGCTGGTGCCTCAGTCCTCCCGGTGGCTATGGTTGCTGAAGTGCTTACCTGCTCTCTCCGATGGTACAAAGCCACCGGTATCCTGTTGCTTCCTCTTGTTGGTCCCGGCCACTGGGGCAGTGCCACACTGTCCACTCCATGCAGGCTGAGGCCTATCTTTCGCCTGCTCTGCCTCTAATTACCCATAGGACGACTGTTCATTCCCTTCATCTCTTTAAAAGCCAGCACACACACACCTTAATATTCCCAGCATATGGTTGGTCTTCTCAGGGTATTTAAAGTATAACTGTCATGTTTTCATAAAAAAATCAATGTTGGCATATGTTAATGTTAGTGGAGCATTATGTATAAAGCAATCTTTAGTTTCTTCACATACCACTGTTTTCCTTCAGTTTTTCCCTTAGTTACCGCTGTTTTAACCTCTACAATATAAGGATCTTCTCAAGATGGCACCTCTGCCAGTTCTCTGAGGCCAAAACTGCTTTCCCTCACTTCACATTCCCACTTGCTGTAGCCAGCAGCTTCCTGCCAGCCAATCAGATTGGATTACTGACACGCCTCCTCACTCTGAAGCCTACTGCAGGGATGCAATGTGAAGGAATGCCCCTCTGTCTTCTGTTTATGATTAGCCAGAGACAGATGAGCCATAGCAACAGTCTTTTAAGGGACCAGTGGAAAGGGACAGGATACATTAATGAAAGCTCTTATTATAAGGTAATTACAGATCTTTTGACAATAATTAACATAGTAGCATAGTTTATAAGGTCGAAAATAGACATCTGTCCATCCAGTTCAGCCTGATATCCTACAAGTTGATCCAGAGGAAGGCAAAAAAACCCTGTGAGGTAGAAGCCAATTTTCCCCACTTTAGGGGAAAAAAATCCTTCCCGACTCCAATCAGGCAATCAGATTTACTCCCGGGATCAATTGACAGACTAACTTGGGTATACATGCCTAGCTCTCTTAAACGAGCAAATAAAAAAAATATGACAGTTACACTTTAAGGCAGTTCCCCTGTGGGAGGTTGCCTGAGCAATAGATTCTAGTAGTCCAGTTTCCTTCAAAGGTACACTATTTATCTTGTTCACTCTCCAGTGTACAGACTTCTGTCTGTCACTAGACTGACACTTTGCTAACTGACCTCTGCCTAATCTCTACTGACCCTGAGCTTCCTGCCTTGGCACTTGGAAAGACTGGATTGCACAAGCTCTGTCTGCCCTGATCTCTGCTTGTCTCTGGCTACAATTTTGTCTGACCCTTAAGTGTCTCGCACTGATTTCTCTTGACCCCGTGGGTCACCAGTCTACTGAACAGAGACTAATGCAATAGGTAGCAGCCTGTTGTTTCCTCTGCAATGGAGCACAGATCCCGGTAAAGGAGTTAAAGGGTGAAGACCAGAGGAGCATTTAGAGTATGTCCTTAGGAGTAGCTCCAAGTCAAATCTGTTAAGAAGACACAGCAGATTCACCTCCACTTCGTAAAGTTTGCTTAGCCCATGGATCTAGCTGGCCTGCTCAAGTTGGGATTGCCTGAAGCATACAATGAGCTGACTAATCAGCACAGTTGCCAAGACCAACTTCTTCAGTATCTGAACAAAATCTCCATTTGCTACAAATCTTTAGCAGTTTCCACTCTAGTTTCAACATAACATCTGCATTGTAACTACAGTCAGCTTCTTCCTCCGAAGCTCTCGATTTGCATCTGCCTTTGCTATCATGCTATGAGGAGAATAACAAAACCTGCAGTGGATTCCTGAAGCTACTTTAAATTGCTGGCTCATCATTTTCCTACCAACCGGTCCAAGGTCGCCTTCATGGTGTCCCTTCTGTCTGGTGAAGCTATAACCTGGGCCACTTCTCAATAGCAATGCAGTAACCTCCTGACTTATAACCTACAGGACTCACAGTCAATCTTCCGTAAGGTCTTTGAGGAGCCAAAACAAAAAGCCTCAGAAGCCTCTTCCGCATTTCTACCAGGGCAATCTTACAGTGGGGCAGTAATCCATTAAGTTTTGTATCCTATCTTCAGAGCTATGCTGGAAGAACAAGGCCTTGGTGGCTGCCTTTTGGGACGGTCTGCCAGAGTGCAGATTGGATGAACTTGCAGGTCAGGATATACTCTGGATGATGTGATAGCACTTTCTTTCCACACAGATCTCTGTTTCAAGGAGCAACTCAGAGAACCATCCCAGTAGACAAAAGTTCCACAACTGGCCCCGTTGTTCCAGAAGCCCTTGCTCACCTTTTCTTCAGCCATTCCTGAAGAACCCATCCAGTCAAGTAATTAGAGGAAAAGTGTCAGCATACATACAGCAGTAATGTGTGGCTTTACTATAGCGGCAAGGGTCATTATGTGCCGACTTGTTTATTCTGGCCTGGAAACTTCAGTGCCTAGGGTCAATTGGAGAGATGGCCCTAAGTGAAGATGCTCTCTCTCCTCTCCAAAACTGATAATTCCTGTTGTCTTCTCCTGTGGCAGCATCCAGTTCACTATATAAGCCTTCCTGTACCCCAGTACTGATAGCAATTACTTGCATCATGCCGTTAGTGATCCACTACAGTATAGCTATAGTACATTTAGAAAGGTCCGTGTCTATGACTGAAAAAAGACATCAATCCAGTTCAGCCTGTTATCCTGCAAAGTTGATCCACAGGAAGGCAAAAACCCCTGATGAGGTAGAAGTCAATTTTCCTCATTGTAAGGGAAAAACTACTTCCCAGCTCCAATCAGGCAATCAGAATAACACCCTGCATCAATGACCCTTTTCCAGAAATCTAGTAACTATAACCATTGTTGAACAAAGTTATTGAAAATTTGATTCAGCTGCTTTGCCGAGTTTCATAATGAAATTACTTCGTCATGAAGAGGATTTCTTTGTATAAAGCAGGTGCAATGACAGGGAATGGCAATTGTAGTCCCGCCCTTTGTGCCCCCCCAAGTCTGTGTCTCTTAACAATATCCTAATTTACTCATCACACCAGAGCTATGTTCGCACAGTGCTCCAAATCTCAACATACTTTGGATGTGGTGCTTGTTAAAAGGGGATCTCCAGGAATTAAGAAAATGAAAATACCTAAATATTACTTTATTATAAATATATTCCCAAATACCTTTCATTAGCTATATTGGTTTGTTTTGTCTAGGGAGCAATTATCAGAGGACAGGACAGACGGACAGGACAGACTGTGGTAATGAAGACTACATACAAGAGCTGCTGCTCATTACTCACATTTCCACCATCCTCTCTGTCCTCTCATGTCTCCTCATGAACTCCATTCCTACAGAGGTTCAGCTGAAGCTAATATAAAATTGTATTCAGGATCATAATTCCTGACAAGCAGAGCAGAGAGAAGGATGAGGCAAGCTCTTTACCTCAGTGTTCTGAAGTAAATTGTCCTACTGACAGCGGCCATTATGTTTCTCCTAATGATTGCTCCCTAGACAAAACGAACCAGTATAACTAATGAAAGGTATTTGGGATTATATGTACAATAAAGTATTATTTAAGTATTTTCATTTTCTTAATTCCCGGAGAACCCCTTTAAGTACCTCAGTTTCTGGATTTTTTGTCCCTTAGACATCCATTATTTGTCAATGTGTGTTGCATTCTATAGCATTTTAAATTTGTTTCTTTTTTATACCATAGCTTTTTTTATATTGAACTACAGAAAAATGACATTAGGAGGGGAACATACTTAGTCTCCTGTAGAAAACCTGACTTGAAAAAACACGCTATAAAACACATGTGCTAAAACACTATTAAAAAAGCCACAAAAACAGCAACAAGAATTCTACTAAAATTGCAAAACAATGCAGCGTAAGGCTGGTGTTTTTCAGATGTTTTTTCTTTTCTTTTTTACAAAAAAATCGTAAACCAAAAAATCTAATGTGAGAGCAGCCTAATATTACTCGTGGAAATGTACATCCATCCTATTAACAAAAGAAAGAAATGAGCAATCAAGTGTGCTATATTAAAACTTTTCTACCATAAAAGATTATTTTTAATGCCAGTAAGAACTTTTGCAGCTGAAAAAACATAAATCAGTCATAAGCCAGGAACAATACAATTGGAACTCTCACACAGGCACACCTGCTTTTCCTTTTAAGAGGACACTGCTCAAGGGCATTTTTCTGGGAACAGATCCTGCTAATCATTGAATATCTGTTGAAGCTGAACTTTGACCCCAAATTCTCAGATGTTTCTGACAACAGTGCTCAATTTTCAAACCCATCTGGCCAATCATTTGTTAGGCCACTTTCATACCGTCAGTGGTGTAAAGGAAAACTGTCTTAGTTGCCCAAAGCAACCAATCAGATTCCTCCTTTCATTTTCCAAAGGGGGAATCTGCTTGGTTATTATAGGCAACTAAGCCAGTCTTCATTTACACCGGTTTTGATAAATCTCTCCCAGTGTTTGGTCAGTGATTTCCATCAGTGAGTCTGGGCCAAACCAGGTGCAGGTCTAAAACGCAGAACAGGAACAAATCCTTTTATTATATCTTATCTCTGTAGGCCTCATTCCTGGTTTTGGCTCACAATCACTGATGGAAACCACTTACTAAAGCTTACTTATGTGAAAGCCGCCATATATGTGGATCTAGTTACACAATTCGCCTCTGAAAATTGACCTCAGAATTCATAGCACAACACCAAAAGCTGTCAAATTACTAGGAGAAGGTTTTCTCTTTCAGGCACATGATTGAAGCAATTTTCAACAACATCAATTCATAAGTCTTAGGGCTCATGCACACGAACATATTTTCTTTCCGTGTCTGTTCCGTTTCTTTGCGGACCGTATACAGAACCATTCATTTCAATGGGTTCGCAAAAAAAAAAAAACGGAAGTTACTCTGTGTGCCTTCCATTTCCATATGTCCATATTTATGTTCCGCAAAAAGATAGAACACGTCCTATTATTGTCAAGAACAGTACTGTTCTATTAGACGCCAGCTGTTCCATTCCGCAAAATACGGAATACACACGGACGTCATCCGTATTTTTTGTGGATGTTTTTTGCGAAACTTCAATGCCTTCCCGTACCCCAGTACCCCAGACCCATTCAACTTGCATGGGTCCGTTATCCGTCCGCACCGCAAAAAAATAGAACATGTTCTATTTTTTTGCGGTGCGGAGGCACGGACAGAAACATCACGGAAGCACTCCGTAGTGCTTCCGTGAGGTTCCAGTCCGTGCCTCCGTTCTGCACTGCACCACATCTCCAGGATTGCGGACCCAATGAGGAGTGCACATGGCCGGTGACCGTGTATTGTGGACCCGCTGTATGCGGGCCGCAATACGTCCACGGCTGGGCTACGCCCGTGTGCATGAGGCCTTAGGCTGCAGTTTTTCTGCATGAAAATCCGCACGAAATCTGAAACATGTGCATGTACGTGTGCAGGTGAACACTCATAAAATCCACATTTCTATACCTTATCCACACCAAAATCCACAATGTCTAATTGCGGATTTTGATGTAGATTAGACCTGGTTTGCCACAGTTCTCATCCATTGAAAAGGGTAAAATCCGCAGCTAAAACTGCAAACCTAATTGACATTGTATGGATTTGGAAATCTGAATGACAGGTCAATTTCTGAACAGTGTACACTTTGATGGTACTGGAATACACTGCAGTTTTTCTGAACAGGAATCTGGCCGAAAAAATGAATGTATTCTGCAACGTGTGCAGATGGCCTTAGGTGTTAGGCTACAAAATGCCGTAAAATGCAGTCTCCAATGCACTGAACGACCAAGCAACGGTCGGTTGGATGAGGCCTAACACGGACATGGAAAAGTAAATTATGTCAGAAAGACATGGACATAAATAGCTATGGGTAAACGCATATTTGATGGTTTTAACAAACAGCCTATTTGAAAACACAATGTGCCATCATATTAGTTATGCTTTTTAACATTAAAAAAAGTTCAAAAATTGTCCCTAACTAGGGGCAGATGGCATTTAAACACACACAGTGTTATGGGAAGAAAACAAAGCCTTGCTCTCCACAAACATTGCAAAAATAGTGTCTTCAAGGGAGCAGATGCTTGCCCGTGTTTATACATACACACGGTAGTGTCATAGGAATTAGTTGCTTGTTCTGAACACATGTCCAAATATTATTCCTTAACAAAGCAAGATGCCTGTCTCTGTTTATACACACGCACAAGTGTTAATGTGATAAGAAACAGTGACTTGATCTGAACAAGCCTGTAAAAATCCTCCCTTTTAGTTGGGAGTAGCAGCCGTACAATGCAGATGTATAAAGGTGTGTAGGGGTAATAGTGGCATATGGCAGCAATAGTAGTGGCAGCAATGGCAGCACAGCATCCTAAAGACAAAGAAGTAGATGTGCATGTAGCTGTGTAGAGGTAGTAACAGTCATTCCTATGTAAGGTAATTGTAGTGGCAGTAGGTAGGGCAGCAGCTGCAGTAGCAGCCATACACTACAGAAGATGATGGCAGGCAGACAGTACAACTGGCATGATTGGGCTGGAAATAAATTGCCACTGTAAGCGATAGCAGATCTATTCAATGGTCTCAGCCCGAGGTGTGTGAAAATCCTCACTGATCCATGCCACATTCTTTTTTGCAAAAGTGATATTTTGTAAACTGTTAGATAATAAGTTTCTTTGTTTGGTTATCACAATGCCACTTGCCGTGCTGAAGACCCTCTCTGAGATGACACTGGAGGCTAGACAAGATAATATAGCTACTTGCAGAAGAGACAGCGGGAGAGTGAGAACTTAAATTTGGGTGGAGGCACAGAAGTGAGCCAAATTACCAGAATGAATAGACAATTTTTACAGACAGCTGGCCAGAGCTAGCAATTTTGGGAAATGCAATATTTACCACAGCTAAATGGTATGGCAACAACTGCATTGCCAGAAACTTGGTCAGGTGGGAGTTCAAACTGCACACAATCTAACTAATGGTCACAAATAGTTTTCTTGTGGCCATACATTCCGTTATGGATGTCTCATGATGCAGTGGAGGACAAGGAGTACGAGTCGGAACAGGAGAAGACACAGTTGATGATGATGACAAAGAGACTATACTGCTTAGGGATGCTCCCTGGCTGCCACAAAGAAGACGGTGAGAAGGAAGACACTCTTGTTCCGAATGCATAAGAGTGTCTTCCTTCTATTTCCACACAGGATCCAGTGATGCTGTCTCATGCACTGCAACAGAGCCCTGGTACCTATGTCTGTTTTTGAATGCCCATGGCTTATTTTAATCCTGCAGATCTTGCTAACAGCCATTTTTCCGAAACAGTAAAAACACTACTCCTACCATTTTTGAGGAGTATTTTTAGCCAAGGAGAAGTACAAAAGTTGTGTTAATTCAAATAAATAATACATAGGCCTACAGATGTTTATGGACTTATTCACATCTGCGTTGGAGATTGGGTTCAGGGCATCTGTCACAGATTCTGTCAAACAGACCGGACAAAAAAGCCCTGCATGCAGAACATTTTTATCTGGTAAAAAAGACAAGATGCCAAATGGAAACTGAATAGACTCCATTGAGTCTGTTCAGCTCTGTTCTTTTCAGTTATGTGGCCTATCCAATACTTCCTTTATTTCTGTTGTTTTGCTCATCTAATGGAGTAGAAGAACAGAAATAAATATCAGTGGTGTGAATTTGGTACTTGCATGGTAACAATTACTAGTCTAAATAACATCTCTCCCCTGTGTTCAGCCCCCTCCAAAATACAGTCCCATATAAATGACATCACTCCTCTCCCTTCAGCCCCTCCAAAATACAGTCCCAGGTAAATACCAGCACTCATTTACCTCCAGCATAGGGCTAATAAGTCTGGCGTGAATTAAGAGCAGACAATTATAGCCAAGTGATAAAGTACAGTCTAATATACTGTATTTGACTCCTCTGTACTTTACCACTTGCCTGTAACTGCCTGCTCTTCATTCACTCCAGATCCATCCTAGGATTTAGAAACCCTAGACAGGCATCAATACACCTAACATTTTGTTTTAGAGTAAAATATCCTGTGCAGCCATCTATGGTGCTTTTACAGGTGTTATTGCATCCTCTGCACATGGCAGTAGTTTTGTGTGTCCATATGGGAGAGCTAGCAGCAGCTGAGCTTGGCCCTGGTATGGGAAATTTTGAGCCTGCACCCACAGTATCAGCTGAATCACCAGTTCTAAAGCTGACCACAGTTGAAAGAAATCTTGACTTGCCAGGTTTTTTTTACCATACATTACCTCCACTCTTTATTGCTTCCATAGCCAACAAACTTCCTTCTTTGATGTCACCTCCTCCTCAGCACCCTGATCCAGCTCCCAGGTCTAATCCAACACAGAGTCATCATCATTGTCCTCACCTTTCCTACCATTTTTATCAGACCGTGATATGTCACCATGGGCTCTATGACCCCAATGATCAGTCCATGATCTGTATGTGTGGCCACAGCTACCATCCCCCCTACCACCACCACCATGGCTACAAGTGCCAAGACAGAGATGATGCAAGTGAAAAGCTTCTCTGGGGCTACATGGAGGAGGAGCAAGAGTAATGCTGTGACATCTGGCTGGAATGCATGGTATCAGACTCAGAAGTAACATCAACATTATCTTGCTGTGACTGAGAGGAGAAGTGAGCCATCAAGTACACAATGTCATCTTCTTTGTCCTCAAAAAGGTGCATTTCAGAAGTGAGGGAGAACTGTGGCCTGCTGCTGCTGCTGTTACTACTACTGCTGGCCAGACACCTGGTGCTGCTACTGCTAGTTGTACTACTACAGCCACCCACATTCAGAATCTCAGAAGACGAGGCCTTCATCTCACATTTTACACTCTTCTGTTTACCAGACATTTTATTCTGAGTCCTATAAATAAAAACTCACAAGTTTTGTACACATATTATTAAATGGTTGGAAAATTGTAAGTGTTTTTCTGAGATTTACAAAAAAAATAGCAGAATTAAATGTCCTTTCACTTCTACAAACACAAGTGATTTTAGCTGCATTTCCCATTGAAATCAACATATGAACATACTTTGAAAAGGTGACATATTACTTCCTTGAAGCAAGATTTAATTGTGGATTTTTTTATATCTAAAATAACAGAACAGATGGAAATGGCTCGAACAGATGCCAAATGTGCATACCTGATGCACATGATCCGTTTTTTAAATAGGATCTGTTTTTTTCTTTATTTTTCTGTTCTTCTAATGGACCAGAAGAACAGAAAAATAGTGGTCAGTCCTTATATTGATTCGTTACACATGGAGTAATCTATTTTAAGCATTTATTTATTTTAATGTTCATGATTATGGCTTATAGCTAATGAAAACCCAAAAGTGAGTATCTCATAAAATTAGATTATATAAGGCCAATTAAAAAAATGATTTTAATACAAAATAATTGGCCTACTGAAAAGTGTGTACAGTATATGCACTCAATGTTTGGTCGGGGCTTCTTTTGCATGAATTACTGCATCAATGTGGTGTAGAATGGAGGTGATGAGCATGTGGCATGGCTGAAGTGTTATGGAAGCCCAGGTTGCTTTGACAGCAGCTTTCAGCTCATTATACCATGGTTATTAAACCAGGTAATGGTAGTTTTGGCAATGTTGGCAGGTGCCAAGTCCTGCTGGAAAATGAAATCATCATCTCTAAAAGTTTGTCAGTACAGAGAAGCATGAAGTACTCTAATATTTCCTGGTAGATGGCTGCGCTGACTTTGGACTTGATATAATACAGTGGACCAACAACAGATGACATGGTCCCCAATCCATCACTGACTATGGAAACTTCACACTGGACCTCATGTAACTTGGATTGTTTGCCTCTCCACTCTTCCTGCAGACTCTGGGACCTTGATTTCCAAATGAAATGCAAATTTTACTTTGCAGGACTTTGTGCTACTGAGCAATAGTCCAGACTCCAGTCCCTTTTCCCCTTAGCTCACCTAAGACCAAATTCACACTTCATTTTGACCAGTTATTTCAATCAGTTACTGTGACCCAAAACCAGGGGCTGGTCATAAACACAGAACAGGTGCATATCTTTCCACTATACCTTATCTCTGAGGAGACTTCACTACTGGTTTTGGCTTACAATAACTAAGTGAAATAACTGACCAAAAAACTGAAGTATGAACTCAGCCTTAGACAATTCTGAAACGGTCTCTGGGCATGAGTGACACAAGAAATGCAACAGTTATGACCCATGTCCTGGATACGTCTTTTTGTGGTTGGCGGCTCTTGAAGCATTGATTCCAGTCATGGACTCCAGCTGTGAACAGCCATATTCTTTAGCAATGACATCTTGTGGCTTACTCTCCTTGTGGAGGGTGTCAGTGACTGTCTTCTGGACAACTGTCAAGTCAACAGTCTTCCACATGATTGTGTAACCTACTGAACCAGACTGAGGGATCACTTAAAGAATTAGGAAACCTTTGCAGGTATTTTTGTGTTATTTAGCAGATTAGAGTGTGACACCATCATGAGTCCACAATATTGAACTTTTTCACAATATTATAATTTTCTGAGATACTGACTTTTGGGTTTTCATTAGCTATAAGCTATAATCAACATTAAAATAAATAAATACTTGAAATAGAGCACCTTCTATGTAATGAATCTATAAAATATATGAGTTTTACTTTTGGATATTAATTACTGAAATTAATGATTTATTCTAATTCATTGAGATGAATCTTTAAATTTGCCCACTGTCCCAAATTTGCAGGGATTGCACCAGCAAATTTGAAAAGAGGTGTGGCTACTATAAGTCCCACCCATAAGTAGGTGGTCCCATTCCGGTTTGAGGTATGGCTTACATGCCCCCAATTTACCAACTATGCTTAGCTTAATTTACCAAGTATGCTTAAAACTAGACATTTTGCACCAAATTCTGGGGTACAATTCTATATAGTAAGCCAACCAATATCCTGTGTAAAGTTAAACAAAAGTATCTAGCCACTGTGATAAATTTGGTGTATGTCTAGACAGCCTGTGTAAGTTTATGCCATTTATAGAATCAAGTAAATGTGCCCCTATGTGTTTTCTGCTTTTTTTTTTTTTTGTGGCCAGATGTTAGCTGTAAAACAATAGCAGACAATAGAATGCAGTAAGCATAGTAGGGCAGATTTTCACTTGCAAATTCTTCAGTCTGAAACCGAGACTGAATTCTGGCCATTCAACACATTTGTTTTGCCTCATCCAACAAAGGGAGGAAAAGGAAGCATGGTTTAGTGTCAGAGGGTGTGCGGATTTAGATGCACCAAAATTCAGGTGAATAACTCTGGCACAAAGTAAACCTTCTAAAAGCAGTAACAATGTAGACTAGACAGTCTAGCATTAGCCACTACAATAAATTTGGTGCATTTTTAAACTTTTTGGGGTGAGAGGGGAGTCAGTCAAATTTTTAAAATCACTGCATTTTCTATGTGTGACAAATACCTGAAAAATATGTAAAAGTGGTATGAATTAAAAAAAGCACCCTAAAAAAATTGTAAAAATTATTTAAATTCTGAACTTTGTTTCCCATCAAGCACATTTGATGGGAAGTCATTGG
This sequence comes from Rhinella marina, assembly GCA_900303285.1. NCBI lineage: Eukaryota > Metazoa > Chordata > Amphibia > Anura > Bufonidae > Rhinella > Rhinella marina. The sequence goes on along the minus strand of ONZH01006975.1, from coordinate 42,602 downwards.
TTGGCAAGGGGATTAGCCAACAGCAGAACATTCAACATGGCAGAACATTCCTCAGACAACCATTAATAACTTCATTGATAGCATTCCAGGGCATGTAGGTGTGTGTATTTTGTTTCCATTTTTGATAATTTGCATATTATTAACCTGTCTATCGATCCTCTGATTTCAATAATTCCATTCCATGACTTTTCCTTCTTGGTGTTGCAGTTTCAGTGTTAAGGACTGTACATATAAATAAGATTACTTCTAATATTTTAAGTCTCTCATTAAAAGAGAGACCTTCGATTCCATTTAATAATCTGGTCATCCATCTCCGAATCCTTCCTAGCTCTCTTATATACTATACACTGTATTGTATATGGAGCCCAAAATTAATCCCACACTCCACATGTGTCCTTATGAGGTTAATAATGGGGTAATATTTCATTGGGGCACAGTTTTTTTTCTTCATTTTATACACTCCAAAATCTTATTTGCTTTTGCAGCTGCTGCATGACATGAGCACTGCTGCATAGCTTACTTGTAACTAGAATACCTAGTCCTTTTCTTGTTCTGTTGTTCCCAGCTCTATTCTATTTAATTTTGTATGCAGCCATACAATTACCGTGTAAAATTTTATTCTCATGTAAAAATATTTACACTGTAATTAGATGAATGTATTTGTCTACAATTCTGATTTGCAAATATCATAATGAGGTAAAAGTCAAGTATGATTATTATTATGCACAAAAAAACTAAATGATTTTAAAGAAGCTCTGCTACAAAATATTATTCTCTAGCACATTAGAAAAGTACATAAGGTAAATTGTAGTGGAGGTGATCTTTTTACTGATGACTGTATTTGTGAGTTATTTCCTCCCTTCTGGTCCTCAGCTATGTCATATGACCAATACTCTGACTCTCCAACTGATCCAGTGTTTTATGTGTGGTCAGGAAGTCAGTTTCTCTATTCATTCGTATGGGAACTTTGAGTCAGTCTCATAGGAAGGAATAGAGAAACTCACTTCTTATTCACACATAAGATGTTACCGTAGGTCAGTTTCAGAATCAAAGTGTCAGTCACAACTGAGGGCCAGAAGGAAGGGGATAACTCACAAATACAGTCATTGATACGAACATTTTCTTCACTACAATTTCACAAAAATTTTCTTTGTAGAAGGCCAGAATAAAAAAAAATGTATAGGAGTACTTACTAATGTCCTCTTATTTCATTACACACAAATTACAGCCATAACCGCCATAGGTACTAGATTTGCACCATGTTTTGCCAATTTCTTTATCGGGAGTTTTGAGGAGCAATATGTATATGTCTCACATTATTGGTCTGAAAATATTGTGTTTTATCATCAGTACATTGACTAACTCTTTTTTTTTATTTGGGAATGTTCTGCAACTTCTATTGACAAAATTATTAATTAGCTCAATTGTAACAATTGGGACTAGAGATGAGCGAACGTGCTCGTTACGATTGGATCTAAAATTATCTAGAGCAGAAAATAGAACTATGACCTGTACTTTTTTCAAAACAGTATATAGCAATAGCTACTTGGATTATTCTAGCACCCACTATAGAAAATGGAAGACCAATATTTCATTTAGTAAGTACAAAAGAAATAGGTGCAAAAAGCTCTCGTTCTCAAAAGGATTCTTCCTTTGAAGCAGTATCTAACATTCAGATGGGCCAGAACCCTAAAAATTTTGCTGGCCCCACATAAACTCAAACCCCTGAAGGATGGGCTTACTTCATCTGCACCTGGTAAAATACCCAATGGCAGTTTCAAATGCAAACAACCTAAATGTATGTGTTGTAGGACAATTTCAGAGACTGTTTCCTTCTATAATAATCAGACCCGTGAGTCATTCACAATTAGTAATCATTTAGATTGTAGCTCCATCTACTTATGTACTAGAGTGCCTGTGTGGCCTTCAATATGTAGGTCAAACTATTCAGACTTTACTCAATAGACTAAATAAACATAGATCTAATGTAAAGAAAAAAATACACAAAACACAGCATATCCAGGCATGCAGCTAATTTGTGGTGGTTTCAAAATTGTACCAATCGAACAAGTAGCCGAACATCACCTTAAATGGCATACAATCCCTAAAAGTATGTGAGATTTTCTGCAAATGTAAATGTCTGCTAGACATAGCCGAGCTGGAGAGGGTTCAGAGGAGAGCAACTAAAGTAATAACTGGAATGGGTGGACTACAGTACCCAGAAAGATTATCAAAATTAGGCTTATTCACTTTAGCAAAAAGACGACTGAGGGGAGATCTAATAACTATGTATAAATATATCAGAGGTCAGTACAGAGATCTCTCCCACGATCTATTTATCCCCAGGACTGTGACTGTGACGAGGGGACATCCTCTGCGTCTAGAGGAAAGAAGGTTTGTACACAAACATAGAAGAGGATTCTTTACGGTAAGAGCAGTGAGACTATGGAACTCTCTGCCTCAGGAGGTGGTGATGGTAAGTTCACTAAAAGAGTTCAAGAGGGGCCTGGATGTATTTTTGGAGGGTAATAATATTACAGGTTATAGTTACTAGAGAGGGGTTGTTGATCCAGGGAGTAATTCTGATTGCCTGATTGGAGTCGGGAAGGAATTTTTTTCCCTAAAGTGGGGAAAACTGGCTTCTACCTCACAGGGTTTTTTTGCCTTCCTCTGGATCAACTTGTAGGAAAACAGGCCGAACTGGATGGACAGATGTCTTTTTTTTGGCCTTATAAACTATGTTACTATGTAAAACCATATGGCCTCAACAAGGCCTTTGAAAGCAAACTCAGAACAGAGAGGTTAAATGGAGATGGGGCAAGTGATACTTACCTTCATAAGTTTAGTTTCACCTCCAAATGTCACAATTAAAGGTAAATTAGGTAAAAATAGCTACATTTAACTTTTTTTAACATCATGCGTACATTATTTTTTTTAGCATAAACTTTCTTGTTTAATTTTGTCATTTTATTTTATTGATATTTATTGTGATTATTTTTATAAATGTTTTATTCATAGATAAAGATATTTATTGTGATCATTTTTACATCCATTTTATATATGGTTGATCCATATAATGTGCCATTCAAATGTGGCTATTTTTTAATCTAACTGATCTATATACATATAGTACTGATTATTTAATAGCTTAACTATAAACCACAGTCAACTTTATTAGGGACAGAGTAATTTACAGCTTTCCTCTCTTCAACTGCCAACCCCTTTTGACAGCCCATTTTTCAGTGCTTTGGGACTCATATATAATAGTTTACTCTTCCTCCTGAACAGCTGGCTGAGTGGTCATTTGACCACCGCCAGGGTATTTTCTAATACTCCACCTATACTGAATCAGGCACAGTTTACTGTTGTCCTGGTGACTGATCAAGTGTTTTCGTGGTCTCGTGACCACCAGTGGACATTCACAGGCATTTCCATAGTGATAGATGATGTGACTAAGTCTGGTAACCACAAGAATGTGGACATGTGCCCGCCTAGCCACGCTCAGTCTGAAGCATGGAGGAGCATTATATCTCCTGTATTACTGATCACATGACACGGTCAGGTGATTGCCTAGCAGTGATCACATCACCACACCACTGTGTGTACCTTTTTCTAACAGATTATTCTTTTTAAGAATTTCTTTATTAAATCCACCAATCCCAGTTTGGACTTGTTATATACAGTATCTGTTCTAGATGCTTTGATATTGTTGTTTGCTTCTTGCCCAGTCAGGAATGTAACATCCTGTGTTTGTTGGGTGGTACTTATCTTAACCTGAAGAACGGGAACATTAATTCTGTGAATCGTGTTGTTTCCTGGCTTGTCCTTACAGTAAAAGATTTCCATTTATCTTCAAGTTACAATAGTTTTTGTGACAAATATTATTGTTTGATGCACGCACTGCTCTTCCTCCAGAGAACTTGGGCATCTTGTCTGAAGGCATCCACACCGAGGCTGCATATCTGGCACCGATATCTTCTTTCTGAGAAGCCCACAATAGAGTTATGCCCGTAATTTGCACATAAGGTGCGCCTCCACTTGCAGACCATTGGTCTATGGCAAATTACCAAAGATGTACTTACCCTATGTGCCTCTTTTTCTGTTCCTGATACAGTAATCACCTGCCTACCATTTGAAATTGATACTGCCATACCATGACATTATCTGTTAAATCTTTGAAAAATTGCTGTGTGTAAAAATGCCTCAGGAATGTTAGTAGCAGTACCAACAAACAAAGGGAAGATTATCTTAGACAATCTGATAATTAACTGCAACAACTATTCAGGAAATGAGGTGCATCCTTTCGTAAAGGCTACTTTCACACTAGTGTTTTGGAATTCCGGTATTGAGCTCTGTCATAGGGGCTCAATACCGGAATAAAACGCTTCAGTTTTGTCCCCATTCATTGACAATGGGGACAAAACTGAACTGAAGACAACGGAATGCTCCTAGAAGCATTCCGTTCCGTCCTCAGACCAGAAAACAAACCGCAGCATGCTCTCCGGTCCAGGCATCCGAACTAAGACGGATCCAGAATGACCCCCAATGAAAGTCAAAGGGGACGGATCTGTTTGGTGTGACACACTAGTAAACGGATCCGTCCTCCATTGACTTTCAATGGAGTTCATGACGCATCCGTCACCTGCACACCACACATGTCAGACAGTGTCACATACACATAAACATACACAGACACATACAAAGACACAGACATACTTACATGCTCACGGCAGCCCCAGCAGCTCCCCACAGCACACGAGGAGGAGGACGGCACGCACATAGGAAGATTTCCCCACATCGCCCTCTGCTGAGCGCTGTGGGGAAATCTTCCTATGTGCGCGCCGTCCTCCTCCTCCTGTATTGTGCGGAGCTGCCGGGAGCATGTAAGTAGGTCTGTGTATGTGTCTGTTAAAGTATGTGACACTGTGTGACATGTGTGGGGCCCTTCACTCGCCGGATCCATGCTGCCGCAAGTGTGAAAGAGGCCTTAGCTGGAGATGATTTGCTAATGTACGTAGTTCTAAAGTCATTCCATCACATACAAATGTCTATGTCTACTGCACAGTCACAAAGAAAGTGGCCTAAAGCAATGTAAAACATTCCATGAGATATTATATGTGGCTAGAAGTTAAGAACACAAGCAGTAAGTGATAAAATACTAAAATTCAGGTTAAACGATCTTTAAGGCTTCATTCACATGTCCGTATGTCATTGTGGATCTGCAAATGGCCAGCTCTATAATAGAAATGCTTTTTCTTGTTCGTGGATGCGGATGCTATTTTTTTGCGGGGCCGCAAAAGATGCATCCGCACTTCCGTTCCGCAGCCCCGCAAAAAAATAGAACATGTCCTATTCTTGTCCGCATCCACGTTGAAAATGAATGGGTCCAAACCCGTTCCGCAAAATTCCGGAACGGATGCGGACACATTATACGGACATGTGAATGGAGCCTTATTGTAGACAAGACTTTGAAGACGTGTTCTTGTTAATTAAAACAACTTTAATAAACATTGCCTTAAAGGGGTTATCCAGTAAATTATATTGAGGACTTATCCTCAGGATAGGTCAACAATATCAGTTCGGCTCGGATATGACAACCAGGACGCCCGACAACCAGCTGTTAGAAGTGGTCAGGTGCTCACATTGGTCACATGGCTTAATTGCAGCTCAGACCCATAGAAGTGAATGGGGTTGAGTTGCAATACCAAGCACAGCCACTCTAATATGTATGGTGCTGTCCTTGGAGGGCTAGCTGGAGCTGGCTGCGCACCCCATAGCTCAGGGGAGCATGGCTGCTGCCTGAAACAGCTGATAGGCAGGGGTGCCAAGACTAAGACCCCCACTGACCTAATAATGATGACCTATTGTCATCATAATCATTTGCTGGATAACCCTTTTAAGTATGAAGTTGGACCATTATTTAACCTATCAGCATGTAAATACAGTGATAAATGCAGACAGAATTATGCAGAGTAGGGGGAGTTGAGCACATTGATAAATGTTATAATGGTAAATACACGAATTAAGCAAAACTTTAATACAATATATATATTATTATTATATTTCTGCTTATTCTGGGCATACGACTTATGTGGGGCAATGCCTTATGTTAAAGAGGACCTTTCACCTCTCTTGACATGCCTAGTTTAATAGCTTTGTGCATTCCCCCTGTAATAACAATTCTGGAGCATCTATTCTTATGGCTCTATGTTGTGCCATTCCTTTATTATTTCTATTAGAAGTTATGAATGAATTGCTAGCAGTCTGCAGTAAGGGTACAGAGGGGAGATAACCAGTTGGGAGTGTGTACCTGCACAGACTCACTCAATCCAATCAGTGCTGCCATTTTCAGACTGTGCAGGTACACAACCCCAACTGGTTACCACTAGAGATGAGCGAGTAGTGTTCGATCGAGCTGGTATTCGATCGAATACTACGCTATTCGGCATACTCGATTTCGTTCGAGTATAACGGCGATGGCGCACTTAGAATTCGTTTCCCCTCCCACTTTCCCTGGCGCTCTTTTTCCACCAATCACCATGCAGGGGGGTATGACAGGCACGCTGAGCACGCTGGCAGCGCGAAAACGGCGTCTACATGGATTGGCTGGAAAAACCACGTGACCTCGAATATTAAAAACTCAGCTCTTCCTGCTCGTACGCATATGCTGCGTGAACTTAGTCAGGGACAGAGGCTGGAGAAGGGAGAGACAGGTTTTAGCTGTTGGACAGGCAGGAGCGTGATTAAAAGCCCTTATCAGGGCTACTATAGTGCAGTACAGTGATAGCTTTACTACAATATACACTTTACAGAGAACGGCTGCTGTATTCAGGGATAGCTGCTGGAGTAGGGACAGAGAGAGGCATTAGTGGTGTATTAGGTGCTCTGCTACATACCATATTTGGCACTACTGCTGTGTACCTTGAACTATAAAATATATAGGCCTTATAATTGGCAACTGTACTGTGCGTTCTCTTGCAAACTAATTTAAATACCTGGTGTTAATACCCACCGTCTGAACAGTTAGTACACGGCTGTGTACCTTGAACTATAAAATATATAGGCCTTATAATTGGCAACTGTACTGTGCGTTCTCTTGCAAACTAATTTAAATACCTGGTGTTAATACCCACCGTCTGAACAGTTAGTACACGGCTGTGTACCTTGAACTATAAAATATATAGGCCTTATAATTGGCAACTGTACTGTGCCTTCTCTTGCAAACTAATTTAAATACCTGGTGTTAATACCCACCCGTCTGAACAGTTAGTACACGGCTGTGTACCTTGAACTATAAAATATATAGGCCTTATAATTGGCAACTGTACTGTGCGTTCTCTTGCAAACTAATTTAAATACCTGGTGTTAATACCCACCGTCTGAACAGTTAGTACACGGCTGTGTACCTTGAACTATAAAATATATAGGCCTTATAATTGGGCAACTGTACTGTGCGTTCTCTTGCAAAATAATTTTAAATACCTGGTGTTAATACCCACCGTCTGAACAGTTATGTACACGGCTGTGTACCTTGAACTATAAATATATAGGCCTTATAATTGGCAACTGTACTGTGCGTTCTCTTGCAAACTAATTTAAAATACCTGGTGTTAATAACCCCACCGTCTGAACAGTTAGTACACGGCTGTGTACCTTGAACTATAAAATATATAGGCCTTATAATTGGCAACTGTACTGTGCGTTCTCTTGCAAAATAATTTAAATACCTGGTGTTAATACCCACCGTCTGAACAGTTAGTACACGGCTGTGTACCTTGAACTATAAAATATATAGGCCTTATAATTTGGCAAACTGTACTGTGCGTTCTCTTGCAAAATAATTTAAATACCTGGTGTTAATACCCACCGTCTGAACAGTTAGTACACGGCTGTGTACTTGAACTATAAAATATATAGGCCTTATAATTGGCAACTGTACTGTGCGTTCTCTGCAAACTAATTTAAATACCTGGTGTTAATACCCACCGTCTGAACAGTTAGTACACGGCTGTGTACCTTGAAATATAAAATATATAGGCCTTATAATTGGCAACTGTACTGTGGCGTTCTCTTGCAAAATAATTTCACGGCTGTGAAGGCAAAAATATTGTAACCAAAAAAAAATAAAATGCGGAGGGGGGCTAGCGGAATAGGGACGTGGACGAGGAACGGGGGCGCGGAAATGCTGTTGGGGGCCTTGTTGAAGCCAGTGGGGATACAATGCATGCTGGTGAGGGTCAGCCAGGATCCCGCTCATCCAGAATCCCTGCCTTTATGGGACAGTTAAGCAGGGGGCGGGTTACACCGCTGTTGAGGCCTGAGCAGGTTGAACAGGTGGTGCAACGGATAGCCGATAGCGCTTCCACACAGTTGTCCACCAGCCAGTCATCCACAAAGTCTCACTCTGACCCTCCTTCCTCCACACCTGGCCAACAGAGTCATCCCACCATTGACCCCTCCCAGGAGCTCTTTTCGGGTCCTTTTTCAGATGTGCCGGAAGAATCCCAGGAGCTAGCAGAGGAATTTGTTTGTAGTGATGCCCAAACACTTGAGTTTTCTCCATCTCCTGCTGATGTGGACCCTGAGCCAGCATCTGTTATCATGAGCGATGATGATGATGAGACGCAGTTGCCATCAAGGGGGGCTGTTGGAATGTCCAGTGGGCAGCAGGAGGAGCAGAGTGAGGAAGTGGAAGAGGAGGTGGTGGATGACAAAATGACCGACCCCACTTGGCCAGGGGTGATGTCCAGCGAGGAAAGCAGTGGAGAGGTGGTGGTCTGCGCAGCACCGAAAAAGGCAGCAAGAGGCAGAGGGATGTCCAGAGGCAGAGGGATGTCCAGAGGCAGAGGGATGTCCATAGGCAGAGGACAGTCCAGACAGAGAAGTGAGGCCACAGCCAGCAGGGCCGAAGCTGTTCCCGGCAGCGGGCAGTCGCGCGAAGCTCCCCCATCGAGGCCTCGTACTTCTGTGGTATGGAGATTTTTTAATGTTTGTGCGGATGACAAACTGAGCGCGGTTTGCACACTCTGCCACTCAAAACTGAGTAGGGGCTCTGAGAAGAGCAATCTGACCACCTCAGGCATGCGGCGTCACTTGGAAGTCAAGCACTGGGCTGAGTGGGAGAGAGCAAACGCAATACAACCTGCGCCCGGTCTTGCTGCCACTGCCTCTTCCCCTTTGTTGTGTGCTGCCACTGCGGTCCAGACCTCCAGCCAGGACACCTCCACATCTGCCTCTGCTGGCTACTTTGGGGCCTTCTCCTTCAGCCTCCCCTTCCCCCGCCTCTTCGCCTGCACCTTCACACTCCTCGTCCCAACAACTGTCCATCTCGCAGGCGTTCGACCGCAGGCGGAAGTACGCCTCGAGTCACCCCCAAGCCCAAGCCTTAAACTGCCACATCTCCAAACTGCTGGCCCTGGAGATGTTGCCGTTTAGGCTTGTGGAGACGCAGGCCTTCCGCGACCTGATGGCGGCTGCGGCACCTCGCTATTCCGTCCCCAGCCGCCACTACTTTTCCCGGAGTGCCGTCCCCGCCCTGCACCAGCACGTGTCGCGTAACATCAGGCGGGCCCTGAGGTACGCAGTCAGCGCAAAGGTCCACTTGACCACCGACTCGTGGACAAGCGCTTGCGGCCAGGGACGATACATTTCTTTGACGGCACACTGGGTGAATGTTGTGGAAGCAGGGACGGGGTCGCAAACAGAGACGGCCTACCTACCACCCCCGCCCAAGATTGCCAGCATGGGTTCTGATACACCCCCCTCCTCTTCCTCCTCCTCCTCCTCTGCCTTAACATCGCCCTCAGCCGCTAGCTGGAAGCGTTGCAGCACTGGCGCGGGGAGACATCAGCAGGCGGTGCTTAAGCTCATCAGCTTGGGCGACAGGAAGCACAGCGCCCCAGAGGTGAGGGACGCCATATTGCAGCAGACGGAGATGTGGCTGTCGCCGCTGCAGCTAGGACCAGGCATGGTCGTGTGCGATAACGGCCGTAACCTGGTGGCGGCTCTGGAGCTTGCCGAACTCAATCACGTACCATGCCTGGCCCACGTTTTTAATCTGGTAGTCCAAAAATTTCTAAAGACTTACCCCAACCTGGCAGAGCTACTGGTGAAAGTGCAGCGCTTGTGCGCTCACTTTCGGAAGTCAACTGTAGCTGCTGCTAGCTTAAAAAAACTCCAGCAACGCCTCCATTTGCCTCAACATCGGCTGTTGTGTGACCTGCCGACTCGCTGGAATTCCACCTATTCCATGTTGGCCAGGGTGTGTGAGCAGCAGAGAGCATTGATGGAGTACCAGATTATGAATCCACGCGTGCCTCCAACTCAGCTCCCTCAGTTTGCCAACCACGAGTGGCCATGGATGGCAGACATATGCGATGTACTGCGTATCTTTGAGGAGTCCACCAAGAAGGTCAGCAGCCGAGAACGCTATAGTGAGCGTAACCATCCCGCTCCTATGCGTCCTTAAAGAATCGCTCATCGCAATAAGGGAGAACGCATTGCACGCAGAGGAGACGGGGGTAGGAGGAGACGCAACGGAGCTACACAGTCAGACCACACTTTTGTCTGCTTCTCGGTGGCAGTTGCAGGAGGATGAGGAGGACGACGTGGAGGTGGCTGTGGAAGAGGAGGAGGATGCTGGCGGCGAGGGTAGCAGTCAGGCTGTGTGCGTCCCATTGGTTCAGCGTGGATGGGGCGGAGAGGAGGCGGAAGAGGAAGAGGAGGAAATGGCAAGTGATCCTTCTGGTGGGGGCAGTGACGTCATGCCTATTCAGAGTCTGGCACACATGGCTGACTTCATGCTGGGCTGCTTTTCCCGAGACACACGTGTTGTCCGGATAGTGGAGAACAAACTGTACTGGGTCTTCGCACTCCTGGACCCCCGGTATAAAGATAACGTCTCTTCTTTTATTCCGGTAGAGGAGAGGATGAATCGATTGCTGGAATACCAGAGGGAACTCGTGCAGAACATGATGGAGATTTTCCCACCCACCATCGCTGGCGGCAGAGAGGAGAGGGTCTCCCAGAGTTCCCACAACATCAATCAGGCCCACAGCCACCAGGGGAACACTCTCCAAGGTGTGGGACACGTTCATGGCACCCCCTCGTGCAACTTCCATCACTGCGGGGCCCGCTATCAGCAGGAGGGACAAGTATCGGCGGATGTTGCGGGAGTACCTGGCAGACCGTACCCCTGTCCTCCCCGATCCCTCGGCGTCCTACACTTACTGGGTCTCCAAGTTGGACACGTGGCTGGAACTGTCCCTGTACGCCTTGGAGGTGCTTGCCTGCCCTGCCGCCAGCGTGCTATCAGAAAGGGTGTTCAGCGCAGCCAGGGGCATTATAAACCGATAAGCGCAGCCGCCTGTCAACCGACAGTGCCGACAGGCTGACGCTAATCAAAAATGAACAGCAAGTGGATTGACCCGGACTTTGCTTCTCCAACAGTGGAAAGCAGCCCAAAAGTGAAGTGCCATCTGTATGAAGTGCCATTTCCTCCTCCACCTCCTCCTCCTCCTCCTTAACCGCCGTAGAATTGCTCCGTAAATAAGAAAAATTTATATATTTATGGCTCACCTCTTGGGCAATCCACAAAATTTTTTAACAGGTCTCACCTCTTGGGCCTCCACAAAATGTTTAAGAGGTCTCACCTCTTGGGCCTCCACAAAATGTTTAAGAGGTCTCACCTCTTGGGCCTCCACAAAATGTTTAAGAGGTCTCACCTCTTGGGCCTCCACATAATTTTTAAGAGGTCTCACCTCTTGGGCCTCCACAAAATGTTTAAGGCCCCTTTCACACGAGCGGGAGACTCGCATGTCTCCCGCAACGGATCTACAGGGCTGGACTCCGCACTGACAGGGATCGCATAGCATTATATGCGATCCCTGTCCGTGCGGAGTCCAGCCCTGTAGATGCGTTGCGGGATACATGCGAGTCTCCCGCTCGTGTGAAAGGGGCCTAAGAGGTCTCACCTCTTGGGCCTCCACATAATTTTTAACAGGTCTCACCTCTTGGGCCTCCACATAATTTTATCAAGGTCTCACCTCTTGGGCATCCACAAAATTTTTAACAGGTCTCACCTCTTGGGCCTCCACAAAATGTTTAAGAGGTCTCACCTCTTGGGCCTCCACAAAATTTTATCAAGGTCTCACCTCTTGGGCCTCCACAAAATTTTATCAAGGTCTCACCTCTTGGGCCTCCACAAAATTTTTAACAGGTCTCACCTCTTGGGCCTCCACATAATTTTATCAAGGTCTCACCTCTTGGGCATCCACAAAATTTTTAACAGGTCTCACCTCTTGGGCCTCCACAAAATTTTATCAAGGTCTCACCTCTTGGGCCTCCACAAAATTTTTAACAGGTCTCACCTCTTTAGCCTCCACACAATTTTTAAGAGGTCTCACCTCTTGGGCCTCCACAAAATGTTTAAGAGGTCTCACCTCTTGGGCCTCCACAAAATGTTTAAGAGGTCTCACCTCTTGGGCCTCCACAAAATGTTTAAGAGGTCTCACCTCTTGGGCCTCCACACAATTTTTAAGAGGTCTCACCTCTTGGGCCTCCACACAATTTTTAAGAGGTCTCACCTCTTGGGCCTCCACACAATTTTTAAGAGGTCTCAGCTCTTGGGCCTCCACATAATTTTTAAGACGTCTCACCTCTTGGGCCTCCACAAAATTTTCCATGAGCCTCTGGCCAGCCCACGGCCTCTTCCTGCCTTTTGCGGTCCTACGCATCCCTCAACATCCCCACTGCTTTACCTGCTAGACATGACACTTGGCCAGGTCGGGTCACTGACATCTCTAGCGCCAACAATTTGGGCATTTTAAGGCTTCTGCATGTGTTTGAGTTGTTTTTACATTTTAAAGAAGACATGTCTGACCACATCTCACACACACACACACAATGACAATTAGGGGTGGGGTCTATTTGCTTTCCCCCTTGCCTATGCCATCTGTGGTTGTCATAGGCAACGTGATTTTAAGGGGTGCAGAATTTCATCTTCTTTTTTGTCTAGTTTGGCTTGGGGTCCATGGCAATGTAGAGGAAAGAAGGTTTCCTTGTATGGTCTCACTTTACAGAGAGGTTACATTGTCTTTGGAGTGTATTGTTGAGAGGCTGTGATAGTGGCATAATAGTGCGACTTGGGCGCGTTATATGCACCCAGACATGCTTCCCCTGCTGTCCCAGTTGCATTCCAGCAGTGTTGGCATCCTTTTCTGAGGTTTCAGGGTGGACTTGGTGACCTCCAAGTGGTCGAATTGAGATTTCCAAGTGGCGAGCATTTTTTTCCCATAGACTTTAATGGGATTCGATATTCGGTCGAATAGTCGAATTTCGCGGTCTATTCGAATCGAATTTCGAACTTTCGAATATTTCACTACTCGCTCATCTCTAGTTACCACTCCTCTGTACCCTTATTGCAGACTACTAGCAATTCATTCATAACTTCTAGTAGAAATAATAAAGCAATGGTACAACATAGAGCCATAAGAATAGATGCTCCAGAATTACTATTACATGGAGAATGCATAAAGCTATTAAAACAGAAATCTCAGGAGAGGTGAAAGGTCCTCTTTAAGGCAAGCTCATAAGGTGGGAGATTTCTAATTGTTCAAGACGTGTTCGACTGTCCTGACTAGAATGGATCTTCAAATGCAGAAATTTCTGTAACAAATTTGTTATTTGTAACTATATCCAGTCTTTCAGGTTAGAAAACACTATATATACAAATATTTATGTACAGTGTGATGAGATGAGCGATCAGCTGTAGCCACCAGGATAAATGCCCAGTTACCCAAAGCTCTACTAATGATGCTAATGATCCTTGATGCTGAAATGGCATTTGACAAGGTCTTGTGGCCATTTCTTCATACGGCTCCTTTAGACAGACAATTTGGGCCCAATTTTGTAATTATCTCATCCAAACGGATGCCCACACAAGATTTAAAGGGGTTGTCCGGGTTCAGAGCTAAACTACCCGGACATATCCCCTTCTTCACCCAGGCAGCCCCTCTGACAGGAGCATTGGAACATTCCATGCTTTTTCAGTAGATCTGGTGACGTACCAGGTCTCTGCTAGGCGTCCCTGGTGAGGTCACTGGCACTAATGGGTGGGCTTTAGCACTGCCCTAGCCTGTAAAACAGTGTACGTTACAGTGTAAGTTTGTAAATAGCATGTTCAGATGCTAATTTCAGTGGTGCTGTTTGGGTGTAGAAGAGGATTTGTCCGGCTTCAGCTCTAAACGCGGACAACCCCTTTAATGTAAATGGTCATAACATAGGACCCCTGGATATTTTCAAGGGGGCTCATCAAGGGTCCCCCATTCCACCCCTACTTTTTAACTTATCTCTCTACTTGTTGCTTTATTATCTATGCTTACCATCACCCTCTACAATATCTTACACCCTGCACCAAAATATCTCTTTGGAGGCATTTGATGAGGATATCTTCTGACTGTTACCCATCCTAAGAATACATAACCATCATTGATGCAAGATACTCAATTAAAGGGGGAACTTTCAGGTTATCATATCAACTGGGATAAATCTGCAGCCCTACTCCTCAGAGGGAAACCATATTACATCTCTTACTTGGGGATCTATATTTCTAAGTTACCATCCCATCTCAACTGAAGCAACATGATACCTTACTTTTCATCCCTGGAACATTCACTGCTGTTTTGGACACACTTACCACTTTCATTTGCAGGGCGTGCACATCTTCTCAAAATGGTGGAATTTCCATGACTTCTGTCTCTATTTCATTCCCTGCTGATTTACCTACACCCCAGGGAGGAGAGGAGGATCAATGATCTATATGGATAGTTTATTTGGGGGAGGAGGCGCCCACAGATTCCATTCCATATAATACAACAACCTCACCTTAATAGAGGGGATGAATTTCCTGAACATTTGAGCATATAACACAGCCACTCTGCTATGCATAGCGATAGATTGGCTCTCTGATACCTCTGTACCTCCCATAGTTGCCCAAATACTGCCCAGAGAAGTGGCAGATGAGGTTTAACACTGACAAATGTAAGGTTATGCATATGGAAAGGAATAATGCAAGTCACCAGTACATACTAAATGGTAAAACACCACCTTCCAATCAGTCCGCAACAAATGGATAGCTGATATCACCACTTTAACCACTTCTACATTGCTTCTTGCCATTGAATACAGTCTCAGATATCTTGCTTCAAGCCGCTGCAACAGAAATGGTTCTCCAGATAGTCCACAGGGCTTACATTGTGGGTCACAAGTAGGGAATATTTCCCACAGACCAGTGTTTTCAATGTACAGCAGGGTAGCAGACATATATCACTGTCTTTGGGATTGCATGGCCATGCAGCAGTTCTGCAAAAAATCTCTAAGTTAGCTTCCACACGCCTTGTCTTATTTGTTCCCTTAAACCACACGGGGCAATATTTGGATAGGACAACTTTCCTTGCACACTGGGTAGCAGAAGACTCCTTCACATGAAAACGGCAGCATGGGTTAAGACAATCTTATATCAGTGGATTCACCCAGGGACACCCTCATTCAAACTGTTCTTGGATAAATTATCATTTATTATGAAGATGGATTGGGTGGAGACGTCCTCCAAGAAAAAAGTCACACACAGAAAGATTTTTTGAAGTATGGAAAAGCTTTATTACACTTCTCCCTTTATGCCTACAATTAATTTAAAAAAAGCATAATAAATGAGATGGTGCAGTGCAGTATGTTTTTAAACAGGCGATTTGAGCACTTACTATTTGGGTAAAATCAACCAAATTAAATTTTCTGACAGATTTGTTCAAATCGGAACTGAAACAAGTTTCAAGAAATTTTCTCTCTCAATACGTATATATATATATATATATATATATATATATATATATATATATAAAAGAAAAAAACACTGGCAGCACACAATCACAAAATCGAGGTGCACGCCCTAGGTCCGACAACGACCATCCATAAACAGATTCAGAAAATAGGCAGCACTCCCATATAAAATAAAGCAAAAAAGTCCTTTATTTACCCATGCTGTGGGACCGCGACATTTCGGCAGTACACTAGAGCCTTTCTCAAGCCTGAGGCTTGAGAAAGGCTCTAGTGTAGAGCCGAAATGTCGCGGTCCCACAGCATGGGTAAATAAAGGACTTTTTTTGCTTTATTTTATATGGGAGCGCTGCCTATTTTTTGAATATATATATATATACTAGCAGAAAGACCCGGCTTCGCCTGGGTATATTTCATCTATTTATTTAATGTTTCTGTGTGTCGTTGCAGAGAGAAAGTCAATGCAGCTGACAGAAATTGATTTTTACCTTAATTTTTTCAATCCCTATTGGCTGCGGAGTGGGAGGGGGTGTGGTTTAATGGGACACTGGGGGGGGGGTAAGTCCTTCATTTCAGGGTGGCCTGAATTATAGGTTAATGCCATGGTAATTTGAGGAAACACAATGGGTAGCAGTGGAAGAAAACATTGCTTTGCGCGGGTATATTTAATCTATTTCATTTAATGTTTCTGTATGTTGTTGCAGAAAGAAATCCAACTTCCCTCCCACCCCTGCAGCTGACAGAAGTTGATTTTTACCTTCATTTTTTCAATCCCCGTTGGCTGCGGAGTGGGAGGGGGCGTGGCCTGACAGAGTCGGAGCGTGGTTTCCCGAGATCTGGGGCGGGGGTCAGAGTGCCATGAATTACAGGTCGATGACATGGTAATTTATGGGGACCCGCAATGGGTAGCAGTGGAAAAAAACGTCTTTTATTAGTACTGAATGGTCGTAGTCTAAAATTAGTCAATTTCATCTACGATTTTTGTGTGTCGTTGCAGAGAGAAATTCACCCTCCCACCCCTGCAGCTGATTTTTTTCAATCCCCGTTGCCTGCAGAGTGGTAGGGGGCGTGGCCTGGCAAAGTTGGGGGTGTGGATTATCAAGATGCTTCGAACGGTTGTAGTCTGAAATTAGTCTATTTCATCTAAAATTTTGTGCGTCATTGCAGAGAGAAATTCACCCTCCCACCCCTGCAGCTGACAGAAGTTTATTTTTCCCGTCATTCTTTCAATCCCTGTTGGCTGCGGAGTGGGAGGGGGCATGACCTGACAGAGTTGGGGGTGTGGCTTAGCAAAGCGCTTCGCATAGGTGATTTAATCTATTTCATTTAATGGTTCTGTGTGTCGTTGCAGAATGGCTGCAGAGTGGGCGTGGTCTGACAGACTTGGGGGCGTGACTTAGCAAGACGATTTGAACAGTTGTAGTCTATAATTAGTCTATTTTATCTAAAATTTTTGTGTGTCGTTGCAGAGAGAAATTCACCCTCCCACCCCTGCAGCAAACAGAAGTTTATTTTTACCTTTATTTTTTCAATCCCCGTTGGCTGCGGAGTGGGAGGGGGCATAACCTGACAGAGTCGGGGGCGTGGATTAGCAAGACGCTTCACATGGGTGTATTTAATCTATTTCATTTAATGTTTCTGTGTGTCGTTGCAGAAAGAAAGTCAACCTCCCACCCATCCCTGCAGCTGACAGAAGTTGATTTTTACCTTTATTTTTTCAATCCCTGTTGGCTGCGGAGTGGGAGGGGGCGTGGCCTTACAGAGTCGGGGCGTGGCTTAGCAAAGCGCTTCGCATAGGTGCATTTAATCTATTTCATTTAATGTTTCTGTGTGTCGTTGCAGAATGGCTGCGGAGTGAGAGGGGGCGTGGCCTGACAGAGACGGGGCGTGGCTTAGCAAAAGGCTTCGAACGGTTGTAGTCTATAATTAGTCTATTTCATCTAAAATTTGTGTGTGTCGTTGCAGAGAGAAATTCACCCTCCCACCCCTGCAGCAAACAGAAGTTTATTTTTACCTTCATTTTTTCAATTCCCATTGGCTGTGGAGTGGGAGGGGGCGTGACCTGACAGAGTCGGGGGCGTGGATTAGCAAGACGCTTCGCATGGGTGTATTTAATCTATTTTATTTCATGTTTGTGTGTGTTGTTGCAGAAAGAAAGTCAACCTCCCACCCATCCCTGCAGCTGACAGAAGTTGATTTTTACCTTTATTTTTTCAATCTCTGTTGGCTGAGGAGTGAAAGGGGGTGTGGCCTGATGGAGTCAGGGGTGTGGCTTAGTGAGACCTGGGGCAGGGGTTTTAAGTACTTCTTTTAGGGTGGCCTGAATTAAAGGTCAATACCATGCTTATTTATGAGCCCACGCAATAGACAGCAGTGGAGGAAAACATCTTTTATTACTACTGAAGTGTAGTAATAGAAAAAAACATAAGTTATATTTATGGTAACCGGAATACCTTTAACAGTGTCAGTGAATAGAAATGGATGAGATCCTCAGCTGCTGATAATTACCTTGTTATGGAAACTCCCTCCCTGTGTGTGCCTTTTCAGAGAATGGCAGTTGGAGTTTAAAACCAAAGTTCCCAGTTGTAATGTTGGCTAATGGAGATCATATTTTGGGAATATCTCAGGAACGGTATGTCCTAGAGAGATGAGACCTGGTCTAAAACCTTCCCGGACACCTGATGTACCTGTGTGCCGAATTTGGTGAAAATCAGTCCAGTAGTTTGGTCGCGCATAGAGAACAGACAGACAGACAGAAACTCATTTTTATATTATTAAGAGATTATATATATATATACACATACATACATACATACATACACACACACATATATATATACTAGCAGAAGGACCCGGCTTCGCATGGGTATATTTCATCTATTTCATTTAATGTTTGTATGAGTTGTTAAAAGATATCGACAGTATCCCCCATAACAGTGATCTCTACAGTACCTCGCCGCCAACCTCCTTAAAATGGGACCTTCACAGCAGCCCGCCCCTTTAACAGTGAGTTTCACAGCACCCCACTCCTTTGACAGTGACCTCTACAGCACTCCGCCCCTTAACACTGACCTCCATGGGGGACTGTCCCCTAATCTGTGACCACCCCTGTTCCTTTCCCCCTTAACAGAGACCTCCAAAGCACTTGTCCCTTTAACAGTGACTGCCACAGTACCCCATTCCCGCATCTATTTCATTTAATGTTTGTGTGTGTCGTTAAAAGATATCAACAGTATGCCCAATAACAGTGACCTCTACAGCACCCCACCCCCTTAAAAGTGAACTCCACAGCCCCCCACCCCTTAACACTGACCCCCCACACACACAATGCCCCGCCTCCTTAAAATGGGAACTCCACAGCAGCCGATCCCCTTAACTTTGATCCCCACAGCAGCTGCCCCTTTAATAGTGGCCTCTGCCCCCTTAATAGTGACCTCCACAGCAGCTGCCCCTTTAATAGTGGCCTCTGCCCCCTTAATAGTGACCTTCACAGCAGCCCGCCCCTTTAACAGTGAGTTTCAGAGCACCCCACTCCCTTGACAGTGACTTCCTCAGGGGCCCGCCTCTTAACACTGACCTCAATAGGGGACCGTCTCCTTATCTGTGACCTCCACTGTTCCCTGCCCCCTTAAAGGAGACCTCCACAACACCCGTCCCTTAACAGTGACCTCCACAGTATCCCGCTCCCTTAACGGTGACCTCACAGTACCCTGCTGCCTTGTCAGTGACCTCCACAGCAGTTTCCCCTTTAATAGTGGCCGCTGCCCCTTAAACAGTGACCTCCACAGCAGCTGCTCCTTTAATAGTGGCCGCTGCCCCTAAACAGTAACCAACACAGCGCCCTGCCCCTTAAAGGCTAGGGCTACACAACGACATGTGTCGCGTAACATTTTGTCACACCAATGTCGCTCAACAATTTTTCTAATGATAGGTTATAGTGTCACACTGCAAGATGACAGTCACATAAAAATCCATCCAAGATATTATCATCATAAAAATTGTTGCGCATAACACTGACAAATGTAAGATTATGCATATGGGAAGGAATAATGCAAGTCACCAGTACATAGTAAATGGTAAAATATTGGGTAACTCTGACATGGAAAAGGACCTAGGAATTTTAGTGAACAGCAAACTAAGCTGTAGAAACCAGTGTCAGGCTACTTTCACACTAGCGTTTTTAAATTCCGGTATTGAGTTCCGTTATAGGGGCTCAATACCGGAAAAAAACGCTTCAGTTTTGTCCCCATTCATTATCAATGGGGACAAAACTGAACTGAAGACAACGGAATGCTCCTGAAAGCATTCCGTTCCGTCTTCAGACCGGAGGACAAACCGCAGCATGCTGCGGTTTGCTCTCCGGTCCAGGCATCCGCACCAAGACGGATCCGGAATGACCCCCAATGCAAGTCAATGGGATCCGTTTGGTGTGGACACACCAGTAATCCGGATCTGTCCTCCATTGATTCCAATGGGGGGTCATTCCGGATCCGGCATACATACACACAGACATACATACATACAAACAAACAAACATACAGACATACATACAAACATACAGACATGCATACATACTCACATACTCCCGGGACGCCGCAGAACGTCTTCACGCGCCTCCTGCGCGCTGCGATGACATTTCCCCACTGCGCCCAGCAGAGGGCGCTGTGGGGAATCGTCATCACTGCGCGCAGGAGGCGCGTGAAGACGTTCTGCCGGCGTCCCGGGAGTATGTGAGTATGTATGTATGTCTGTATGTATGTCTGTATGTTTGTTTGTATGTATGTCTGTGTCTTGTTTTAATGTGTGTCATGTGTGGGGCCGGAGCGCTGCTCCGGCTCCACACATGTATAGCGTTAGCACGGATCCGTTGGCACCCTTTAGGTGCCGGATCCGTGCTAACGCTAGTGTGAAAGTAGCCTCAGACAGCTGCTGCCAAGGCCAATAAGATAATGGGTTGCATCAAAAGAGGCATAGATGCCCGTGATGAGAACATAGTCCTGCCACTTTACAAATCACTAGTTAGACCACACATGGAGTACTGTGTACAGTTCTGGGCTCCTGTGAACAAGGCAGACATAGCACAGCTGGAGAGGGTTCAGAGGAGGGCAACTAAAGTAATAACTGGAATGGGTGACTACAGTACCCTGAAAGATTATCAAAATTAGGCTTATTCACTTTAGAAAAAAAGACGACTGAGGGGAGATCTAATAACTATGTATAAATATATCAGGGGTCAGTACAAAGATCTCTCCCACGATCTATTTATCCCCAGGACTGTGACTGTGACAAGGGGACATCCTCTGCGTCTGGAGGAAAGAAGGTTTGTACACAAACATAGAAGAGAATTCTTTACGGTAAGAGCAGTGAGATTATGGAACTCTCTGCCTGAGGAGGTGGTGATGGTAAGTTCACTAAAAGAGGAGTTCAAGAGGGGCCTGGATGTATTTCTGGAGTGTAATAATATTACAGGTTATAGTTACTAGAGATGGGTCGTTGATCCAGAGAGTAATTCTGATTGCCTGATTGGAGTCGGGAAGGAATTTTTTCCCCTAAAGTGGGGAAAATTGGCTTCTACCTCACAGGGTTTTTTTGCCTTCCTCTGGATCAACTTGTAGGAAAACAGGCCGAACTGGATGGACTGATGTGTTTTTTTGGCCCTATAAACTATGTTACTATGTATGACATCAATGCCGTGTGACACATGTAGCAGTATAGTTAGGCACTATGTGTCGTGTGACTTATTGTTGCGCGACACATGTAGTCGTGTAGCCCTAGCCTTAAGATGACCTACAGCAGTGAAGAAAAATGGCTGGGTTGTTATGGAAACCTGGAGTAAAACTGTGTGCATGTGACCGTGTGTAAGAAACAGGCTGTGCCAAGGCCTGTGGGAGGTAAGCACTGAATTGTGTTTTTGGGAGCTATTTACCTGAGCTCCTCAGCTGGCTGCTAATTACCTCTCATTACCAGCCTGGTTACTACACAGAGCGAAAACCTATTTCCCAAGTCTATCTTATTCTCACCCAACTTCCTCTGCCCTGCCCCTTTAAAGCTGACCTACAGCAGTGAAGAAAAATGGCTGGGTTGTTATGAAAACCTGCAGTAAAACTGTGTGTATGTGAAGAGTAAGGGCCTGCAAGCTTCTATTGGCTTATAAGGGACATGTGACCCTGTGTATGGCAGTTGGGATATGAAGAGAAAGACTTCCAGGATAATATTGGCTAAAGCAGGCTATTTTTGGGGAATATCTCAGGAACGGTACGTCCTGGAGAACCAAGACTCGGTCTAAAACCTTCCCAGACACCTGATGTACCTGTGTGCCAAATTTGGTGTAGATCTGTCAAGTCATTTGGTCACGCATAAACAACAGACAGACGGCCCGACAGACAGAAACTCATTTTTATATATGTAAAATAACTGTGTAACTTGAATTAGTATTTTCCTATAAGGATGTCTATGACAACTTGACGATTCATAGCAGGTACAAAGCCCCAAAGGCAAGAAAGGATTGCAATGGGGGAGTTATAGCATTCCAATAGTAGGGTGCAAGGCAAGAGAGATCTTGCACGCTACATAGAATTAGAAGAGGTGATGAGAGATAATGCAATACGTTTGTCAATGGTTGCAGAGAACAGACTGTCAAGGAAGGATTTTTAGAGATTATGTTTGACCTGTAACTTGGCACAACAAAATCTGAGGATTTTAGTTTATGAGTCACACACTTTTAGCCAGACTAGTTTACAAAAACCATTTTAATAAGGGTCTTGCACATTAAAAGATAGTGAGTGCAACTATTTGAATTCATTTCAATTAAAGTTATTACAAAATGTCCTTGTAGTCTTGCATTTAAAAACAGAGCAGCCAGATTGCAGTATTTACTATCCACTTAGTTTAGTGACCCGCCTCAGATATTAATTGGCTGACCTGCAGTCCAAATCATGTCACATCAGGTGCAGGAAGTGAAGAGGAGAAAGAACCGGAGCACCATTGGAACAGGAGCGACAGGAGATCAATAAACTGAATTATAAGGTGAATATTATACATTTTTTTCCCCTTTCCACATTTTTGAATAATTCCAATAACTAAAAACCTTCCCACACCATGCCATAAATATAGGGCATGGCAAACCAAATGTTAGTGCACCGTGCCAAATATTTACAGTATGAACTTAAACTGTCAGTGTTAAAAATGACAAGTGACCCGATTGTGACAGCTGCAGCAATGTAGCAGAAAAAAGGCTGGTTCATTTCTGTGCATGTGTGCCTGCCTCATTCCTGTGTGAGGCAATTAGTGTGTGCGCTCCGAAGGTGTGCTACAGCTTGGTGGTAAAGAAAAAAATTTTAAGCCCTTGATCACCCCTTGATATCGCCAGACCTCCACCAGTTCCAATTGATCCCTGGTGTTTGCTGATGCTGCATGATCGCACATCGCAACTACCCCCAACCTCACTCATCACACCAATATCTTACCCATCCAGGGCGAACCCCTCCATTCCGTGCAAATTCCATTCAGTCTGTCTGTGGGCTGACCAGGCCTTTTAGTGTGGGTTTATTTGGTCCAAGTGATCCATCTGGGATCTGCCATGATCCATTTACCCCCTTACAACCTCTTTTTTTTAACTAAAAAAAATAATAATAATTTGTAGTAGTTTAGTTAGCATATACTAAATTTTATAGTGCACCTTTCCTTAATTAGTGTGTCACAAAGCTGGTTAGCATGTACTGTATTTTATAGCGCATAAGTTACCGAATTGGTGCATCGCAAAACTGGTGTGCCACATTTTTTGTGTTCAGTTGGTGCATCACAATTTTTTGTGTCTAATTGATGTGTTGTGACACACAGGGTGAGGGAGCTGAGAGGAGTGGTAGTAGTGTCACTGATAGGAGTTGTAGTGGTTCACAGTGGCTGTCCTCACTCCAACACTTCCTGCAGTGAATGGAGGGTACACCTTTTCTTTCCAAGGGGCACACCCTGGGCATCTTGGGAACTCCTGGCTGGTAATAGTTAAAGTGTCCTTGATGGCGTAAGGGTCGCAGGGTGTAGGACCGGTAAAAGTATGGAGTCAATAAATTGCAAAAAATAAAGTCTGTCTTTACTGGATAGATAAAGGGAGTAGTAAATGAAGTAGTAAAGGAACAGTTCAAAGTTAAAGGGGTATTCTCATCTTAGACAATGGGGGCATATATGCCCCCATTGTCTTATAGGTGCGGGTCCCACCGTTGGGACCCGCACCTATATCCAGAACGGAGCGGGAAGCGCTGCGCCTGGAGGACCCCAGGTTTCCGGGGATCCGGCCACCACCAGGCACAGCTCTCCACTGCACTCATAGAAATGAATGGGAGCGCAGCGCGGCCACCGCTCCCATTCATTTCTATGGAGCCGACGGAAGTAGCCGAGCGCTATTTTCGGCGGCCCAATAGAAATGAATGGAGGGCGGCTGCGCATGCGCAGTGCGCCCTCATTCAGTTCGGGGGCTCCATTCTGGATATATATACCTATAAGACAATGGGGGCATATCCTAGCGATATGCCCCCATTGTCTAAAATGAGAATAACCCTTTAATATAGCAGCAAAAGGCAGAAGAATGCTACAAAGTAGGATTCTCCCAACAGTTGTGAATAGGCAGTAGCAAAAATTAGTTCTCCCTGAGTCTCACTCTACACACTTTGCAATCTTTCCAAATAACACCAGGCATGCATTTCTATTCTCATTCACTCCTTCTGCAATTCCCAGGCTGAGGGGTACGGATCTTAGATTCAGGCAATTAACCCTTTCCACAAGCAGTAAAGTCTTAAAAGCATATCCATATCGTATCCTCTGGGCCCGCACCCATCTCCAGACCCATATATACCTTTTTGACTTTGAAGGCATATTGTAGAGATATGCCAACAAAGTCCCACTGATACAACTCTTTTAATGCCATAAACGAACGGTACCTTATTGTCTGGTTCTAGTGCACTGCCTTGATGGCTCTAAACCTTCTATGGATGTCTGTTCTCTTTCCTTCATGGGTAGACTATCAGTTAAGTTGTTCTCTGGCAGCTGTTCAGTACCAGGAATGGTGTTTCCTGGATGAGGCTTCTATTTGGGTCTACTTGGCAGTAGTTCTTATCTCTAGCTCTGCCCAGCTAACACTTCCCAGACCAGCCGGTCTCCATGGCAACCTAACCAAGACTGTCAGTGTTAACTGTTTTATGTCCATACAGAACTATTTGGAACACATAGAGATAGATAAGTGTGTTTAGCATTAAATAACAATATTACCCTTTTACAAACAATTACAGGGAATCTGTCACACCGATTTTGGACAATTATGTACAGTAATACATGCATAGTACTACAGGTAAGGAGTCCAGATCCTTACTTTTTATTTTCCTACTGCAGCTAGTTCCCTGCTTTTAGCTGTCATAGCTGCACTGAACAAACAGTCCAGACTGGTGTTCTGTTCTAACATAATGGAGAAGACTCATGTGCTCATGCATGGCAATCCTGACAATGTACTTCAATGCAGCTATGAGAGCTGACACGGGCGAATGGAAGGCAGTAGGAAAATAAAAAATGGTGATCTGGACTCCATATTTGCAGTACTATTTTTTGTGCCTACCAATTTCTACACTATTTTTATATCTAAATTTGAAGTCTTACCTTGCACTAACTACAATACATAAATATTTTGAAAAATTACCTGCGGATTTGAAAAACTCACTACACCTCAACATAAATTCCTTGATTGCTGTAATTTCCTAAATAGGGTCACTTCTCAGAGTTTTACAATATTTTCATGCTTCTAAGCAACTCTAACAGTGGCACAGTGTAGTGAATATTACCAAAGTAGGCCTCAAATTTGGATGATGTTGTTTCTTTTCTGAGCCCTACTATGTTGCCAGGCAGCAGATAATGGCCACATATAGAGTACTACCTTACCCGAGAGAACCAGCATAACAATTTAGGGGGTGACTGTCTCTCGTAACACAAGCTGGACACAACATATTGGGCACCGAAATGGCAAAAAATTACTGTGTATGAAATTCTGGAAAACACCAGTCAGGTCAATATTCCCACTGTATCGCTAGATAAATTCCTTGAGGATTGCAGTTTTCAAAATGGTGTCACTTGGGGGTTTCCACTGTACTATTATCTAAGGGGCCATGCGAACACGACATGCTACTCATAATCATTCCAGCAAAATCTGTGATGCAAAAGCCAAATAGTGCTCCTTCCCTTCTGAACCATGTGGTGTCCCTATATAGCAGTTTACAACCACATATGGAGTGTTACCATATTCAGGACAAAAATGGATAAAAAATTGTGAGGTGCTTTGTCTCCTGTTACCCTTTGTGAAATTAGAACTTTCGGGATAAAACAGCACTTTTTTTTATTTTCACAGCCACGTTTCTAAATTGGGCAATGCGCTTACTATACGGGCTGAAAAATTCCTTGAGAGGTATAGTTCCCAAAATGGGCTTACTTTTTGAAAGTTTCCACTGTAGGTGTACTTTAGGGCATCTTCAAATGCTAAATGTGACTGAAAATCATTCCAGCGAAATCTGCCCTTCAAAAATCATATGGCGCTTCTTCCCTTCTGAGCTCATACAGCAGTTTACAACCGCATATGGCATACTAATGTAAACTGCAGAATAAGGGTAATAAACATTGAGATTTGTTTTGCAGATAACCCTTGTGTCAGGACCGGCAGTCATTGCACCCGTTCTGCTGGTCCTGTCTCTGACTCTGGTGGCGAGGTGGTTGCCCGTGGTCAGGCTTCGTCCGCTATTTCGGCAGGCTCCTCCTCCAGCCGACGGTCTCTGGCTGTGGATGCGCGTCCATAAGTGCCGCACGGTGCCGGACGGTCATAAGTGCCAGGGACGTGGCTGGGGCGCACACTCGCTTGCGGCCTGTTACTGGTCGCCGGAAAACGCAAGCAATATAGTCTGTGTTTATTTTCTGATTTATCTGGTATCTTATGAGTTAATTTTTGTTCCTTGCTTTCTCCTCCCAGTCAGCTGGTTGGGTGGGGTCTGCTAGGTATTTAAGGACTTCTAATGTAAGCCTTGCTGCCAGTGTTTGGAGTTTCCTTGCTACTAGCTGGTTTGTCATTTGTGCTCTGCTATTTAGATTCTTGTTGTTCTTTGACCCTCGGCGTGTTTTGTGACTACTCTTGGCTTTCTGATTTTGTTCCTGACGTACTCTCCTGGTTTTGACGCGGCTATCTGACTATCCAATTGCTCTTGTTTGTCTGTCTTGTTTGTTTTCCCTTCCCCTGCACTTTTTCAAGTTGTCGACTCAGGGGTTAGCCTGAGTAGGCAATAGGCAGGGAAAGGGGTTGGGATTTAGCTCAGGGATCACTTACCCCTTGTCTGTGTATCCCAGCCCTGACACCTTGATGTATTATAGGAAGAACGGATTAAAATGGAATTCTGCAAAGAAATTAAATTAAAAAATTTCACCTCCATTGTGCTTTAATTCTTGTGGAACAACCAAAGGGTTATCAAAGTTTCTAAATTCAGCTTTGTATAATTTTTAGGGATAGAGTTTCTAAAATGAAGTTATTTATGGTTGGTTCAGTCATTTCAGAACTGACTTTGCCCTTTCAAAAGTTGGTTTGGGAAATTTTCTTGAAAATTTGAAGAAATGCTTCTAAAATTCTAACTCATCTAATGTACTAAAAAATAAAATGACATTTACAAAATGATGCCAAGATAAAGTAGACATATGCGGAATGTTAGCTAATAACTATTTTGTGAGGAATTATTCTCATTCTATTTTATGAAATTGTGAATTTCTACAAATGTTCTGTAAACAGGATTTTTTTGTTAATAAAGGTAAACATATCAACTCAAATTTACCACTAACATGAATTATGATGTGTCACGAAAAAACAAGAATCTCTTGGATAAGTAAAAGCATTCAAAAGTTACTACAAAATGTATCAGATTTGAAAAAAATGGGGCTGCGTTCTGAAAAGTGTTCTCTGGGAATATAGACTTTTTATCTTAGGTTCGCAGCCTGCCTCCATAGATAGAAACTTCATACGTACCTACTCTCTGCTACACCCATCCTCCATGTTGACTTCCGCATGTCCATGCTTTGGTCCCCGGGTTGTTTACGTCTAGCACTGCATGGGTATGGTCACATTCTCCAACACAGCTAACAACTGGCTTCAGTGGTGACATAGCCATAAGGGGCACATCAACACTGAGGTCAGTTTGGTTGCAGCAGATCATGTGACCATGTCTATGTAGAACCAGATGTAAACAGTACAGGGACCAGGAAATGGATAAGCAGAGCAGTGGGGAACAGGGAAGTATGAATCTTCTCTTTAAAGAGTAAGGCTGCAGGCATTACATATAAAATATGTATTTCCAGAAAACCCCCTTAAGGCCAAAATAAGCTTCATTCTTAAATGGTTAAAAAAACTTGCAGGGAAACATATTCCTCTGTCAGCCCCCATCTGACCCATAAATTTATAATCCAGTGCTGGGTTTGTGTAGTCTCTTCCTCTAAGAGATCAGAAGTGTTAGTGGTGTTAAATTAGCTGAAACAACAGGGCTTTATATGGGCATGGACATTTGGTGCTGGCATGTGGAGTTTCAACTACAGCAATGACATATTATGAAAACACAACAGAAAACTCCAAAGAAACAATTCAGAAAAAAACCCAAAGTGACAATGGGATAATCACAGATAATGCAGTATCTGTAGCTGTATTGTTGGGAGATAGCTTTATTACAAAGCCACTATAGTTGGTAATTTTATATAGGTGCTGTGGCTAGAAAAATTCGATTTCACATTGGCATTACTACATGGTCACTGTCATTTATTGTATGAGTAACTAAGGCTGCCACTACTCTTTGTGCACTGAAACTGATAGATCATATTGTTTGGAGGCTGCTAAGGATTGTTACTTACACAAAGTGTGGATATAATATTTATAAATTATGGTTTTAGGCATATATCACCGTAAGTGTAAACTGCTTAAAAAAGTTTTTTTGATGCTTGGTTTTTCTTTGGTGTTTGGCATCTAAAAAAGCATCTCAGGGACAACGACTGTGTGCTTGAGGCTGCTCTGAAACAGCAAATTTACCTAGTTATCATCGGCGGACTAGGAACTTAAAGTGGCCCTGGAAAGAAAATGAAAAATGGCCCCAGGTTGTAGGACTGAAGACAGGGCAACACAAGTAGGCAGGGCCAATATAATACAGAAGTAGTAAGGGACAGCAGAAGTAGGTGGGACCAGCAGTACCATACTGTAGCACAAATACTGTCCCAGCAAAACCAAATACCATAGTGCAACATAAAATATTGCCCTATCACTATACTGAGGACAGTGATACATTTGAATTCAGAAGTAATGCTGAGTGCATCAGATCGTTATGCAACTGGCCATCAGCCATGAGGAGGGCTCAGATGGCCCCTAGGCATCGGCCCACCAGGAAATTTCTATGTAGGGTCCACGGTCAGTTGACCCCTGCTAGCTATACAGTTTTTTACTGCATAATTATGGAGTATATTGTAGATTCAGAAGTATGTGAAATCCATGAGACAACAAATGCTGTTACTATAGAGGCAACAATCACAACCAGGCCCAGCCTCCTCGGTCCATAGTCCACTCAGTCACAAAAATAAGAAAAATTACCAGAAGGTGGTGCATGGAGGCATATTCTCAATGCAGAATAATGTAATCTTTCTAGTTAGAACTTTCACTATCCAAATGAATATATTATACCATCTACATAAGACACTTGCTGCATCCAAGCTATGTAACAAGTTCTGCAGGTGCTGAAATGGAATCCACATTAGGCTGGTTTCACACAAGCGTTTTTAGAACCGTTTTTACGATCTTTCTGCATTACAGCACTGTCGGAAACTTAAATGTTGCCGTCTGGTCCCATTAACTATAGCAGTTGTCTTGCTGCAACCCGGCAACTACGCACAGTGGTTTTTGTCCAGCCAAGAATCGCCATGTTTGCTGGGCTGTGGCCAGATCTCTGCCAGTCCCCATTATAGTTAATGGGGTCAACAGGTATCAGGTAGTATCCAGTACTATCTGTCAGAACAGCCTGATAGAGATGTCTAACATCAGTGTGAAGCTAGCCTTATTTGTTAAACTTCTTGCAGAAAATTGCGCACAACAATATTGAGATTAGCATTTTTATCATCTGCTTCCCTTTCAGTAGGCTATGTGTATAGTCACTGGAGATTGTGATGTTGCAGGAGACGAAAGCTAAGTACAACCAAACATTTCACAATTATAAATCATTCTGCAGAAAACAGTGGCCAAGGCTTCTTGGAACCGTGTTTCATAAACTCTTTCAGTACAGAGGGTAACATAATCAGCAGAGGAAGCTGCCAGAAACCTTCTGTTACAGTTTTTGATGTTTTCTAAGAACCAGTGAGGCTTTATGACCCATAGAGCCCTAGGTAACATAAAGCTAGGGTGTTGTGGAAGTAAAGCTCCATGGCATTGTGATACTTGAAAATAGTTATTTTCCTTTGAGGTCAATGTTATGTGGCTGCAAGCAATTGTGAAGTATTTGTGGTAAACTGATAAATGTAGTGGCTTTAAATATTTCCACAAAAACTGACGTTGCAATTAGAACCGTGCATCCCACACAGAGATAGCAGACTATGAAGCAAAACAGGAACACCACACCCCTTCAGAAGAATTCCAGGTATGAACAGAGACTTCTCTACCTTGTCCTTTTCCTGACCATGTTGAATAATGAAGAATTTTAATATTACATTTGGTAATTTTTGCCATAACAATTGAATACATTTGCAATATCTTGTTTACAAGATTTAAAAATAGAGCCAACCTGTAGTCTCCAGCGTTTTTTTGGACTAACTGCAAGATAGGATGTGTAAGAGCTTGTCTGATCGCTGTGTGTGGGAAAAGGAAGAATATTTCCACTTCATGAGTAGATTACAAATATACCATATGAAATACAGTTAAGGAGTTAAAATGTTCCAGTTGGAGAAAACTACTACACAGGGAAATGGGGAGGCAGGAGGCCAACTCCTGATACAGCACATGCACAGAAGATAGTTCTATTTCAATAACCATTCACACAAGTTACATTTCATTGTTTAGAGGAAGTCATGTTGTATCAATTATAGTTAAACAAATACTGGAAAAGCAAAACTAAAGAAAGGATACATTATTAGCTGTAAACCTCAGACTGGTGTCATAGACATGACCCACCCTGGAATGAAATACATTGACTAAATTGTCACCATACTGAGCTAGTTTATAAATATAATGGCCACTTAGGATGTTCTTTCCATGCTTATTAAGCTGCGCCGCACAAAGGGTGAGACTGAAATCCCACAATGCAAGTGACACACCAGTAACCTTCATAGACAACTTTTTTTAAAGATGATCACTATAGCTTCACGCTTTTGCTTGTTATGAAATTGTAGGAACACACAAGAAAAGAGACATTGCTGCAGATTAACCAAAGGTGTCTCCTCTGTTCACTGTGCACATGGGAGAATACACTGTATGGTTTGATGATGTTTCCATATGTTTTATGAACTCTAACCAGTAGCTTCTGTACTACAAGGCAGTAGATAGTAAATAGTGCAGAACAGAAATTGTCTTACAGTTTAAATAAAAAGGACAGTAACAGTATTGATATGTTCTGTTCCGCTGGTGACAATTATTGTCCAGTAACTAATTAAGTCATAGGTTCAAAAATTGCACTGTGCAGTGTGGCAACACCCTCAGTTTATTGGCACAGTTTTAAAGGGCAAATATAACATTTTTATATTTTATGTTACATATTAATAGATAAGACATGATCAAATGACATAACCTTTCTGTGTATCACATATAGATGGAGCAATTATCAATGGAGGGGTTGCCAAGACATTTTAATTGATAATCTTCTAGAAAGGTCATTAGTATCTGATCAGTGGGGAGACCATCACTTGGGATCCCAACCAATCAGCTGTTTGAAAAGACAGTGGCGCTTGCAATAGCGCCCCAGCCTTCTTGCAGCTTTCCCTAGGCCATGTGATGTTATGTTTATCAATCATATGGCCTAGGAACTGAAGTGAATGGGGCTGAGCTGCAATATCAAGCACAGCTGTTATATAATTTACAGGGCTGTGCTTGGAGAGCTGATGCCTTCTCAAATAGCTTATTGGTGGGGGTTCTGGTTGTTGGACCCTCACCGATAGGTGAAAATATCTCAGAAAATTCCTTTAACCCTTCCCAGCATCCGCCATACATGAAGGCGGGGTCTTTACAGCAAAGTTCCTCGGAAAGCATCTCCCATAGGCTGCAATTTTAAATTGTTGTAGTCCATGTGATCAAACAGCTGCATATTAAAGGCCCCTAGAGGGACTTAAAGTAAGTGTAAAAAAAAAAAAAAAGGGAAAAACGTTTTTAAAAATTACATC
Source organism: Rhinella marina (assembly GCA_900303285.1). NCBI lineage: Eukaryota > Metazoa > Chordata > Amphibia > Anura > Bufonidae > Rhinella > Rhinella marina. Next base: position 10,370 of record ONZH01006975.1, on the reverse strand, counting down.
TATACAATATACTTGTATATGGCTCTATGTTTAGTACTGACAACTTGCAGAGCTGGGGGTCCTATTAGGTGGATTTCCTCCCACACTCCAAAGACATATGAATAGGGAATTTAGATTGCGAGCTCCATTGGGATCAGCAAGTGATTTTAATGTCTATAAGGCGCTATGTAATATGTCAACGTTGTATATGATATATAGATATATATAGAATAAGAGAGAGATATCCTTATGTACAATTTTATATTCCTTATGCATCCAAATATTTTGTGTGCTCTATTCTAACTTTGGTTGGGAAAAAAAGGCAGTTGCCAAGAAGGAGAACAATAGAAGATTGGGACACATGGTTGTGTCATTTATATTGGCAGTTACCTTATAAAAAATTAATTTAGGCTGGAAGCAAAGTCGATTAGTACTTGAGACAGCACTTCGATAGCAGGGGCTCTAGCACAGGTAGCCATGATCTGGTGCACCCTCTACATATGGGAGGCAGCAGCTGTGCTCACACAGGTACGGTAGGTCATTACTATTGTTAATGCTGGGATCTGCAGTGAAATCTGAGCAGTGCATAGATCAGCTCCACACAAGGTGTGGGGGAGGGCAAATTGCAGTGCACAGTCCTGTGCCGTGTGATCATCAATACCACTAAAGTCATAGAAGTCAGATTATAGACTGAAATGCCATCTTACCGTCAGGGCTGAGAACTTCTGCGCATGGGCGAGTGGTCCTACAAAGACGATCACAAGCACAATGAAGTTAGAAGGTAGCATCCTCCTCCTCATAGGGTGCTAGATATAAGAGTCTTCAATGACTAGGCTCAGTCCTAAGCCTGCCTTAGTGCTCGGGCTGCAATAAATCCGCCTCCTGCTGTCACTTTTCCGAAGAACCTTGAGATGAATCCTCAGTGTCTTGTGTCTGATAGAACTTCTCGGCAGCCTGGCACCACACAGCTCAGTCTTCAGCTGCTTCCTCCCTCTCTTATCTGATCCCAGCGTTGACGATTTTCCCTCTCCTTTAGGAGATCTGTCTTCTGATGATTGCTTCTTGCCAGGAAGAGTGAAGAGAAAAGCTGCCTACCGCCTGTATGGCTGCAGGCAAGAGGTTGAGGCTGCCTCTCCTTCTCAAGGAAGGTGCTGTTCAAAGTCACTTAAAATGACCAGATGATGGCAAAGCCCCTGAGTTCTCCTGAGCCTGCAGAGTCCAGCCTTCATGCTTTCTCCTCCCAGACCTGCTGATTAATTAACCCCCTGACACTTAGAAATAAGAAAAGAAAATATCACTATAGTCAGCCACAGCACACAGAGAAACTGGGAGTCTGTGCGAAGAGCTCCTTCTGCAGTCTACAAAGAGTGCACCAAATACTAATCCATGCAAGCAAAATAATGAACATCTACGGCCAGGCTATAAACTGGCAGGTGTCAAAACGGGAAAATAATAAAGATGGTTCTACTGGCTTCAAACCTGAGGTTGTATGTTCTCCTGCATGGATTCAAGGGTCTCTACAAACATAAACTTGATCTGACCGTTTTTCTTGTGTTTTACATACCACAATCGTTTTTATAGCTGTTTGAAAAATGTTTAAGCAAATATATGGATGCCGTGTTTTTTCACTAGGTGCAAAAACACTTGAAAAAGACGCCATTCCTTCAACATGCTGCATTTTAAATTAAAAAAAATGCCACTAGCCAGAAAATATCTTTGTGTCCTGTATTTCATATCAGCTAAAATCTGGAGATGGTGTGGGGTTTTCAGCAAAAAAAAAAAAAAAAATTAAAATCACCAACACAAAAGTGCTAAAAAAAAAAACACAAAATGCATATGTGTGAATTCAACCTTAGGGCACCTGCACACAAGTGCAGAAGAATGCACATAAGATCCAAACAAACTTCTGTGTGGATTTATGTGCTTTTCAGCAGCATATCCACACCAAAACCCACAACTTCTAATTGTGGATTTTGGTGCAGATTAGATGCAGTTTTGCCACAGAGCTCATCCTTCCATTGAAAAGAGTGAAATCCACAGCTAAAACAGCAAATATTATTGACATGCTGCAGATGTGGAAATATGCACGGCAGGTCAATTTCCACACAGAAAAGTGTACATGAGATTTGTGTTATCGCATACGATTTGCTGATACTGTACTACGCTGCGGTTTTTCCACATGGGGATCCGTGCAGAGCAAAACCGGCATATATTCTGCAACATGTGCAGTTGGCTTTAGGGTGGGGTTCCTTTACACGCTGCGGATTTTGTTTTTGAAAACTTCTGCAACTGAAAATAATTCCCGTTCGTCTGACTGGGGCTGTTTTTGTGGCAAGCGCATGGATCTCTGCATTCAAATGTATGAATCAAGAAATTTTCTGCAACAAAATCGGTTTCATATTCTGATACTCCAGTTTCCTTCCACATTTCAAAAAGTAATGGATTAAAGGGGTTGTCCTCAGGATAGCTAGGATAGTCACATACCTCGCAGCCTCGGAAGTAGACATCTTTGTGTACTTTGTAGTGGACTGAGTTTGTCATTGCAGTGCTGCTCCCATTGGTTCTGGAAGCAGACATTTTTGACATTTTGTTATATTGCAGCCTTTTACCAAAATTTTAAAAAGTTTAAGTCCCCACTTATAATGACAATGAAAACAGAATATTAAAAATCTTTGCTAATTTATCGAAAAGGAAAAACTAAAATTTTGCATTGACGAAAGTATTCAGACCTTTTACTCAGTACTTAGGCTGTGTTCACATCACATTTTTGCCTGGACAGACACAGGGATGTCCACCCTTTCAGTAGCTCACGCTCAGACAGTTTCTCCTCCATGTCTTCATGGAACCAGGGGGCATGCCCTCGTGTTTAGGGGTGTGGCTTCATGGGGAGCGGTGGCACAGCTTCACATTGGGGGGAGGCTGGACAGTCTGGCTTTCAGTCATGCGCAGGGCCTGGATGGACACAGGGATGTCCTTTTGAACAGCTCACTCTCAGACAGCAGCACTGTGTAGTCTGAGCATGAGCTGCATGGAGAAATTCACCCTCCCTCCTCTGCAGCTGACAGAAGTTGATTTTTATCTTCATTTTTTCAATCCCGGTCAGATGTGGAGTGGAAGGGACGTGGCCTGAGTCGGGGCGTGACTAAGTGGGACCTGGAGGGGGGGGCTTTTACATTATATTAGGTAATGATTGATGATGAATTAGTCTAAAACATAAGTTGTAGTTATGGTAACCGGAATACCCCTTTAACAGTGTCATCCACAGCGCTCTGCCCCTTTAAATCTCATCTAAAGCAGTGAACTGGCTGGGTTGGAAACATGGTGTGTGTGGAGACTAACTGCCTGTGAGCTTCTATTGTCTGATCATGGTCATGTGACCAGGCTTCTATTGGTTAATACATTTTTTGGGAATATCTCAGGAACGGTACGTCCTGGAGATCTGAGACCCGTTCTAAAACCTTCCCAGACACCTGATGTACCGGTGTGCCAAATTTCATGATTGTAGCTGCAACGGTGCGGATTGCTTTAGCGCACATACACACACACATGCATACACTCAGCTTTATATATTAGATATATATATATTTGTATACGTTAAACATATGACAAAAACGTCATGTGAACCCACCCTTGAACAGCTTGACAAAATTATCTGGATCCAGATGCAACCAGAATGCCCACAACCAGAATGGGTCTGGCTGAAATCCAGCTGCTATCCAGCAAAAATGCAGAGAATCGGCTGGACAAAAACCACAGAGTGCAGAGGTTCCTGTCTGGCCAATTCTCTGCATTTTTAACAGCATTTTCTGCCGGAACTGGCTTATGGATCACAATGCTGGAGATGTGAAACTAGCCTTAGGCAGTGTTTACAGCCTCCAGTCTTCTCAAGTATAATGCCCCAAGTTTTGCACACCTGGATTTTGGGAATTTCTGCCATTCTTCTCTACAGATCTCCTCAAGCTCTGCCAGGTTGGATGGGATCATAGCCATTTATAGGTCTCTCTAGAGATGTTCAATTCGGTTCAGGTCAGGGCTGTGGCTGGGTCACTCAATGACATTCACACAGTTGTCCCTAAGCCACTCCTGTGTTGTCATGGATGTGTGCTTAGGGTCATTGTCTAGTTGGAAGGCAAAACTTCAACCCAGTCTGAGGTCCATAGCACTCTGTATCAGGTTTTCATCGAGAATATTTCCGTGCTTTGCTCCATTCAGCTTTCCCTCAGCTCAGATCTTGTGATCTTTTCAGATCAGGGATCTAGCAAAGTCTGATCTTCACAACAAGTGTTCATGGAAGTGTATCATGGCACAAACAAAGGTGATTTCTGAGAACCTTAGAAGAAGAGTCCTTGATGCTAAACAGACTGGAAAAGGTTACAAAACTATAAAGAGTTTGGACTCCACAAGTCCACAGTCAGACAGGTTGTGTACAAATGGAGACAATTTAATTTTACGCAGAAATTGTAGAATTGTAGTGTGTCACTTGAACAGATTTGACTTGGGTCAGCTTCCATGAGCGGTATCAATGTAGCCACCTGATTTCAACTTATGAGGGTCTAATTACTTTTACAATGCATTATGATTAGAGATGAGCGAGCACTAAAATGCTCGGGTTCTCATTATTCGAGACAAACTTTTCCCGATGCTCGGGTGCTCGTTTCGAGTAACGAACCCCATTGAAGTCAATGGGAGACTCGAGCATTTTTGCAGGGAACCAAGGCTCTGCGAAGGGAAGGCTGGGTGAAAACCTGGAAACATAAGAAAATGATGGAAACACCACGGAAATGGACAGGAAACAGCAGTGGCAGCATGCATGGATGCCTCTGAGGCTGCCTAATCCTACCATTACCCCAAATTCTCAGGCAACAGCCTGGTGGTTACCCTCATGGCAATTGTGCTCACCCAGACCAAGAAAGGCGAGGCACATGTCCATCACATGTTAGGGAAGCACCCAACTAGGTGCAAAGAAAAATTGTTTAGAGAGAGGGCCTGTAGGTGGACCTCTGGAAAAACTGTTTAGAGAGAGGGCCTGTAGGTGGACCTCCGGAAAAATTGTTTGGAGAGAGGGCCTGTGGACCTCCGGAAAAATTGTTTAGAGAGAGGGCCTATAGGTGAACCTCCGGAAAAATTGTTTGGAGAGAGGGCCTGTGGGGGCCCTCCGGAAAAATTGTTTAGAGAGAGGGCCTGTAGGTGGACCTCCGGAAAAATTGTGGTAAAAGAGTGCCAGTTGCACCTCTAAAAAATGGCGTTTTTTGGGTCAGCGTTAGGCAAAGACGACAAGGAGGAGGAGGAGTAGGAGGAGTAGAGAAGAGGAATCGGATACATAAGTAATGTTAATCTTTAGCTGCTTTCCCCCGGAGGGGATTTGAATTCCGGTGAAATCCAGGCTTTGTTCATTTTAATAAGCGTCAGCCTGTCAGTGCTGTCAGTTGACAGGCGTGTACGCTTATCGGTGATGATGCCACCAGCTGCACTGAATACCCGCTCTGACAACACGCTAGCGGCAGGGCAGGACAGCACCTCCAAGGCGTACAGCGCCAGTTCAGGCCACGTGTCCAGCTTTGAAACCCAGTAGTTGTATGGAGCAGAGTGATCGCTATGGACGTTGGTATGGTCAGCTAGGTACTCCCTCACCATCTTTCTGTACAGCTCCCCCCTACTCTGCCTAGACTGGGGACAGGTGACAGTGTCTTGCTGGGGTGACATAAAACTGGCAAAGGCCTTGGAGAGCGTTGCCCTGCCAGTGCTGGACAAGCTGCCTGCTCGCCTCCTCTCCCCCACTACTTGGCCCACAGAACCACGCCCTCTGCCGCTAGCGGCGTCAGATGGGAAGGATTGTTTCAGCTTGTGCACCAGGGCCTATTGATATTGATTCACTCTCATACTCCTTTCCTTTACAGGGATGAGAGTGGAAAGGTTCTGCTTGTACCGTGGGTCCAGGAGAGTGAACACCCAGTAAATGGTGTTTGAAAAAATGCTTCTAACGCGAGGATCACGGGATAGGCAGCCTAACATGAAGTCTGCCATGTGCGCCAGAGTCCCAACACGCAAGAATTCCCTCTCCTCACTGGCCTGACTCTCCATTTCCTCCTCCTCCTCCTCCAAGTCCTCCTCTTCAGCCCATACATGCTCAAGAGTTAAGAAGGACTGAGCACTGGTACCCTCTTCTGTCTCGCCGACATTCTCCTCCTCTTCTTTCTCATCCTCATCCCCCTCCTCCGATACGCGCTGAGAAACAGACCAGAGGGTGCTCTGGCTATCAAGCGATGTATCTTCTTCCCCCATCTCCTGTGACAAGCGCAAAGCTTCTGACTTCATGCTAAGCAGTGAGTTTTTCAACAGGCAAAGCAGCGGGATGGTGAGGCTAATAATGGCGGCATCGCCGCTGACCACCTGTGTTGACTCCTCAAAGTTGGTCAACACCTGGCAGATATCAGACATCCACGTCCACTTCTCATTGTAGACTTGAGGAATCTGACTGACCTGACTACCAGTTCTGGTGGAAGTTGATATCTGGCAGTCTACAATCGCTCTGCGATGCTGGTAAACTCTGGATAACATGTTTAATGTCGAATTCCATCTTGTGGGCACGTCGCACAACATTCGGTGAGTGGGCAGTTGTAGGCGGCACTGCGCTGCCCTGAGAGTGGCAGCATCTGTGGTCGACTTGCGGAAATGCGCACAGATGTGGCGCACCTTGGTGAGCAAATCAGACAGATTGGGGTATGTCTTGAGGAACCGCTGAACTATTAGATTGAACACGTGGGCCAGGCATGGCACATGTGTCAGTCTGCCGAGTTGCAGAGCCGCTACCAGGTTACGCCCGTTGTCACACACAACCATGCCTGGCTTGAGGTTCAGCGGTGCCAGCCACAGATCGGTCTGCGCCGTGATGCCCTATAACAGCTCTTGGGCGGTGTGCCTTTTGTCACCTAAGCTCAGCAGTTTGAGCACCGCCTGCTGGCGCTTACCCACGGCACTGCTGCTGCACCTAGAGCTATCGACTGAAGGCGCCGTGCCCACAGATGGTAATTCGGAGGAGGAGGTGGAGGAGGGGTCGGAGGAGGAGGCATAGTACGTCTGAGAGACCGTGACCGAGGTAGGCCCCGCAATCCTCGGTGTGGGCAGTACATGAGCGGCCCCAGGGTCAGACTCGGTCCCAGCCTCCACCAAGTTAACCCAATGTGCCGTCAGTGATATATAGTGTCCCTGCCCGGCAGCACTTGTCCACGTGTCCATGGTTAGGTGGACCTTCTCAGAAACAGCATTGGTCAGGGCACGGATGATGTTCTGTGACACGTGCTGGTGTAGAGATGGGACGGCACATCGGGAAAAATAGTGGCGGCTGGGGACTGAATACCGAGGGGCAGCCACCGCCATGAGATTGCGAAAGGCCTCGGTCTCTACCAGCCTATAGGGCAGCATCTCCAGGCTCAGCAATTTGGAGATGTGGACATTGAGGGCTTGGGCATGTGGGTGGGTGGAACTGTATTTCCTCTTGCACTCCAGCGTCTGCTGTAAAGACAGCTGAACGCTGCGCTGGGACACATTGGTGGATGCTGTGGAGGATCGTGGAGGCGAAGGTGTGGTTTTCCGGCGGGAGGCGCTTGTGCTGGGGTCCTGGGCAGGGGGTTGACTAGCAGAGGCAGCGAGTGACACAGGGGAAGGAGCAGTGGTGTGACCCGCAGGAGGTGAACGGCCTTGGTTCCATTGAGTGGGGTGTTTAGCACTCATATGCCTGCGTATGCTGGTGGTGGTTAGGCTAGTAGTGGTGGCACCCCTGCTGATCCTGGGGTGGCACAGGTTGCACGCCACAGTCCGTCGGTCATCCTCAATTTCTTTAAAGAACCTCCAGACTTCCGAACATCTAGGCCTCGCCGCGGGAGCTTCACTACGTGAAACAGTTGCTGCTGATGCACCAGCTCTGGCCCTGCTTCTCCCTCTGGCCATACCACTGCCTCTTCCAACCTGTTCTGGTGCAGCACTCGCCTCCACCTCAGAAGCACTGTCTTCACTCGGCTTATCAACCCAGCTTGGGTCAGTCACCTCGTCATCCTCCGATTCCTCAGTCTGCTCCCCCCTCGGACTTCCTGCCCTGACAACAACTTCACCACTGTCTGACAACCGTGTGACCTCATCGTCTGACACCTCTTTACACACTTCATCCACTAAGTCATCATCATCACCCACAGACTGCGACAGTTGGAAAACTTGGGCATCGGGAAAGAGGTCAGCAGCATACTGAGAAGTGGTTTGTGACTCTGGGAAGGGTCCAGAAAACAGTTCCTGAGAGTATGCCGGATCACATTCCAAATTTTCCTGGGAGGGGGCAGACTGGGGGGAAGGAGGTTGAGGTGGAGGAGCCAGAGGAGTGCTCCCTTGGGTAACGTGGGTGGACTGCGTGGAAGACTGACTGGTGGACAAATTACTTGAAGAATTGTCCGCAATCCACGACATCACCTGTTCGCACTGTTGTGGTTTCAACAGTCCTCTAAAACGTGTCCCTGTAAGTTGAGACATGAAGCTAGAGAGTGTAGCTCTGCGGCGTTCCCCTGCTCCCTCATCAGCAGGTACTGTCTCACCCTGCCCAGGACCACGGCCTCTGCCCCCTGCAGTAATTGAATGCCCATGCCCACGCCCACGCCCTCGTCCTCGACCCTTAGCCCTGGGGTTCAACATTTTCTGTATAAAAGTGTATTATATATATATAAAAAAAAAAATGGGCCTGCTGTACTGAAACCCACAAACTTGTTCAATCTGAACAAGAAAATATATAGGTGGATAAGTTAGAGCAAAATTACGTATGTTATTACGTACCGTGCAGTATGGAGCAATTACACTGAAACTATTAGATTAGGCAGACTTGATCTGCTTAAGTGCAACCCAGACAAATGTCGCACAGAGATTTTTGTAATGTAGCTGTATCAGTGAGAGCAAAAGACCTTTTTTAATTAAGTGACGTACAGAATGTGTCACCTGGACAGAAAATACGGATTGTGCTTTGTATATAGGTGGATAAGTTAGAGCTAAATTACGTATGTTATTACGTACCGTGCCGTATGGAGCAATTACACTGAAACTATTAGATTAGGCAGACTTGGTCTGCTTAATTGCAACCCAGATAAATGTCGCACAGAGATTTTTGTAATGTAGCTGTATCAGTGAGAGCAAAAGTCCTTTTTTAATTACGTGACGTACACAGGGCCAGATTAAGGCTACCAGCAGTATGGAGCACAAAATTTATGATGGGGCCCCCCCTCGCCGCAACTTACGCGAGGCCCTCCAGAACAATGTAACAAAGTTCCGTTGAGGGTTATGTTTGAATCCAGTTTCAAGAATTTAAATGTAACCCTTGAACAGAAAGCCCAGTGAAGGGCTAATAGTGCGCCCCCAGGCCTTGTTTGCACAGGTGTACTGTGACATCACTGTGCTTATTATCCCTGGACTGTGACATCGCAGTGTTTATTATCCCTGTACTGTGACATCACTGTGTTTATTATCCCTGTACGGTGACATCACTGTGTTTATTATCTCTGGACTGTGACATCACTGCGTTTATTATCCCTGTACTGTGACATCATTGTGTTTATTATCTCTGTACGGTGAAATCACTGTGTTTATTATCCCTGGACTGTGACATCACTGTGTTTATTATCCCTGTACTGTGACATCATTGTGTGTATTTTCTCTGTACAGTGACATCACTGTGTGTATTATATCTGTATGGTGACCTCACTGTGTTTATTATCTCTGTACGGTGACATCACTGTGTTTATTATCCCTGTACAGTGACATCGCTGTGTGTATTATCCCAGTGCAGGAAGAGGTAAGTGGTCTGTGTTTGTGTGTTTGTTTTCTATTTTTCAGGGTCGTGAATGCAGAGGACTACGTCGGATTCGGTGGACTACATCGGACCAGCTTTTTTTTTTTTTTTTTTAATAAAATGGTCAAACAGGGGTCTGGGGGAGTGTTTATTTCAATAAAATGTTTTATACTTGTGCGTGTGTATTTTTTTTTTACAATACTACAGTAGTTTAGTAATTATGGCTATCTACAGACGGCCCTGATTACTAATACTGGGCTTAGTGCTTGCCGGTATGGCAGGCCAGCACTAACCCCAACATCTATACCTCGGCACCCACCGCCACCAGGGGTGCCAGGAAGAGCCGGGTACCCGCAGGACCAGACCTTCTAAATTGAGGGTCTGGCTCTGGGGCGGCTGCAGGTTGGTACCATTAGGCTGGGAAGGGCCAATAACCGTGTCCCTTCCCACCCTGGTAGTGCCAGGCTGCCGCTGCTGGTTGTATCTGGCTGGCGAAGGAAAAAAGGGGGGACCCCATGCCATTTTTTTTACAAAAATAATTAAATAATTTTTAAAAAATGGCGTGGGGTCC